>CM053513.1:27361479-27376402 GCA_028627145.1 Eidolon dupreanum
CAATGCACTGTATATTTGAAACTAATTAAAAAATGAGAAAAAAAAGACTAGAACAAAATGATATAAAGAAAAAAACAATGAAGAGTTATTGGTAATTAAGAATATACCAGCTGAAATTTTAAAATAGTCCAAATAAGAAAAACATAAAATCAAGGGAATTCCCCAGTGTAGTTAAGAAGAATTGGAAATAAAGAGGATCAGTCCAGGAGGTCCGACTCAGCTACTAGGGATTCCAGAAACAGAAAATGAAAGAAAGAGGATTCTCAATGAAATAATGTTTTCTAGAATAAAGAAACGCATGGATATTCAAATTCAAAGCTTCCAGTAAATATAAAGGAGAATACATTATAAAATTACCACCTATAGAAATATCATTGTGAAACTGCAGAATACTAAGGATAAAAATATTTTAAGAGCCCCCAGTGAAGGGGAAAAACAAATAAATAAACAACAACAATTTTAAAAAGTGGCCACCACTAACAAATGAAAATTATATTGGTATAAATTTCTCTTCAGTAACATTCTAGCATACATAGGTAATTGAGTTCAGGTCTTGACAGATAATATTTCCAAATCTAAAATCCAGCAATACTATCAGTAAATTAAGAGTAAAGAAATTTCAAGATTTGAAATGGCTCAAAATTTATCAATCATAAACCCTTACTTAGAAAATCACTTGAGAATGTTTATCAGAAAATTAAGGAAGTAAATTAAAAAAATATGTTTTTCGGATTCATGGATGAGTAAAAGCAGTAAAGGAAAATTCGATAAAGACATTTCTGTTATAATCTAAAGAAGAACAAACCCACACAGGATCAGCTGTTGAAAGAGAATAGGAAAGAGTTCTCTAGGATTAAAGAATGGTGTCAGAGAGAGAGAAAACTCTATCTATCTATCATCTATCTATCTATCTATCTATCTATCTATCTATCACCTATCTATCTATCTATCTATCTATCTATCTATCTATCTATCTATAAAATTGAAAACTAAGAAAGAATTTAAAATTAGGTTAAAAGCACAAAATATAAGCATAAAAAGGAAACTAAACACTCTAAGAAAAAAAATAAGTTAACAGCCAGCGTTTTTTTCAGAAAAAGGAATAAATTTCAAGTAATTAATGGGTCAGAAGCTGTAACACATTAGAAATATGGTTTCTTCTCCCATCTTCTGAACACAAACACACACACACACACACACACACACACACACACACACACACACACACACAGAGGCAATCTGGGGATAAAAAACTGTACACAAAGGTATATACCAATATGAAGCAAAGTAAAATTTAGCAGTTACTGGTGCAGTGCTGAAAAAGAGGGTCCATGTAGCAATCCCTTGAGCTCTGGATATTTGACACTGGAGCAAGAGGTAAGGAAATGTAATCACGGCACACTATTCAGCTCACTCTATCCTTACTGTCATGAGAAATGGTTTTTAACTATTAGACTAGATGTAGACAAACTACAAAATATTTAAGTACATTTATTGAATGTAACATAAATGGTATCAAATCAGCACTAATGAGGAAGTGCAAAACTATAGCTGACAAATTTGGGAGGTAAGTAGGAAATTACAGAAAGAAAAATACTGCATGTAAATGTCCTTATTTTACAAAGTAGAGAGTCAAGAGATACTGTGCCTAAAATATGAATTAGAAATATAATATTTTAATTTCAAAGATTATCAATAGAAGAAAATAATGTCACAATATTACTGTAAGGAAGTGAAGATGTATGTGGGCTAAATCTTAATCTATAAGAGGAAAAAGTCTTAGTGTTTGAATTGATAAATTAAGAAAAAAATAGGTATATTATTTAGAATTACGGAAACATCTACCAAAACTAAAAATAGAAATGGTTAATAGGATTTTTTTAAATTATTTTTTAAATTCTTTTTTATTTTTTCAATTAATGTTGGCAAAATGTTATGTTAGTTTCAGGTGTACAACAGAGTGATTAGACATTTATATAACTTTTTATATATATTACCCTATATTTTATATCACCCAACATTTTTATATATATATATATCACCCCATAATTTATATTACCCCAATAAATCTAGTACCTGTCTGATGCTATACATAGTTATTACGATATTATTGACTATAGTCCTTGTGCTATACTTTATATCCCTATGACTATTTTGTAACTACCAATTGGTACCTATTAATCCCTTTCCCTTTTTCACCTACCCTCCAAGCCCCCTTCCATCTGGCACCCATAAAAATGTTCTCTGTATCTCTGAGTTTGTTTCTATTGTTTGTTTATTTTGTTCTTTAGATACCACATGTAAGTGAAATTATATGGCATTTGTCTTTCTCTGACTTATACCGCTTAGCACAATATCCTCTAGATTTTTTCATGTTGTTGCAGATAGCAAGATTTTAATTTTTTTATGGCTGAGTAGTATTCCATTGTATATATGTACCACCTCCTCTTTATTCATCATCCATTGAGGAACACCCAGGTAGCCTTCGTATCTTGACTATTATAGATAATGCTACAATGAACATATGGATTCACATGTCCTTTGAAGTAGTGTTTTGGGTTTCTTCAGATAAATACCCAGAAGTGAGATTACTGGGACCTTCTTTGGTGCTTAGAATAGCCTTTGTTTTAAAGTCTATTTTGTCTGGTATGAGTATTGCTATCCCAGCTTTTAAATTTTGTTTTGTATCTATTTTCATGAAATATTTTTCATCCCTTTACTTTCAGTCTGTGCGTGTCTTTCAATATAACATGAGTCTCTTATAGGCAGCATATGTAAGGGTCTTGTTTGTTTATCCATTCAGCTACCCTATCTTTTAATCAGAGCATTTAATTCATTTACATGTAAAGTAATGGTTAATAGATATGTAGTTATTGCCATTTTCATATTTTGATTTTTTCTTCTTTTTCTTAAAGAGGTCCTTCTAACATTTCTTGTAATACTGGTTTAGTGGTGATGAACTGCTTTAGCTTATTCTTGTCTGGGAAGCTCTTTATCTGTCCTTTGATATTACATGATAGCTCTGGTGAGTAGAGTAATCTTGATTGTAGGTCCTTGCTTTTTAACTCTTTGAATATTTCCTGCCAATCCCTTCTGGTCTGCAAAATTTCTGTTGAGAAATCAGCTTCTTATGGAAGCTCCCTTGTAGGTAACTAGATGCCTTTCTCTGGCTACTTTTAAGATTCTCTGTCTTTAACCTTTTGGCATTTTAATTATGATGTGTCTTGGTGTGGTTCTCTTCAGGTTCGTCTTGTTTAGGATTCTGCATCTTGGGCTTATATCTAATTCCTTCACTGCATTAGGGAAATTTTCTGCCATTATTTTTTGAAATAGGTTTTCAACTCCTTGCTCTTTCTCTTCTCCTTCTGGTATCTGTATGATGCAATTGTTGCTATGCTTGATGTTGTTCCAGAGGCCCCTTAAACTATCCTCATTTTTTTTTGGATTCTTTTTTCTTGTTGCTGTTCTGATTGAATGTTTTCTGCTACCTTATCTTCAAAATTGCTAATTTGATTCTGTTTTATCTAATCTACTGTTGATTTCTCCAAAGGCATTCATTTCAGTTATTGCATTCTTCATTTCTGACTGGTTCTTTTTTTATGTTTTTTATCTCTTGTTAAAGTTCTCACTGAATTCATTTATTTTTCCTCTAAGTTCATTGAGCATCTTTATAACCAGTGTTTTGAACCCTGCATCTGGTTGATTGTCTCCATTTCATTTAGTTTTTTTTTTCTGAAGCTTTATTCTGTTCTTCCATTTGGATCATGTTTCTTTGTCTCCCAATTTTTCCTGCCCTCCTGTGTTTGTTTCTTGTATTAGATAAAGCTGCTATGTCTCAGTCTTAGTAGGGTGACCTGATGTAGTAGATGTCCTGTGGGGGCCCAGTGGCACAGTCTCTCTGGTCACCTGAGCTAGTGCTTCAAGTGTGTCCCTTGTATGGGTTGTATGTGCCCTCCTGTTGTAGTTGAGCCTTGGTTACTGTCTGCATATCAATAAAAGGGATTGACCTTTGGGCTGATTAGTTTAAGGACTGGCTGGTGACTATAGTGGAGGAGCTGTTGTTCAGAGGCTGACCCGATAGAACAAGATTCACTTTAGCAGAGCTCTGTGGTCTAACCAGCCTGCCCTTTGTTATCCTCAAATATAGCCCAGAGTGGCACTCCAGCTCAGTCTGAAAGCAACCCCTGGGAGTGGAGGCCCAGGTCCTTCTGAGAAGGCCTCACCTCAGCCGAGTTCAGCCTCAGCCTGTGCCCTACCTGGGGCCACCTAGTATGAGCCACTAAGCAATCTGCAAATGGCCACCACCCATGTTGAGCTTGGAAGTGCCTCAATAGACCAAGTCATGAACTGAGGCTGGATGTCACTAGTGTTGGGCTTCAGACTGCTCAGCAAGAGATATAATGCATGCTGAGGTCAGATGCTGCTTGTTTAGGATTTGTGAAGTTTTGAGAGATTTTAAGAAAGACCACAATATGAGCCAAGCCAGGCCTTTTTTGTGAAAGAGACAATGGAAAGAGCTTGGGTGGGCCCACAAATTGAGAGGAGCAAGGTCTCAGGGAATCAGGGCTGGGTGATCATTGTTAGCCAGATTGATAGAGACTCAGATATGGCAGCCACCAGCCTCTGAATTCTGGGTAAGCTGGGGGGAGGGTGCTCAATAAAGAAACAATAGATTCTGCCAGCACTTCTATCTGAATGAAAGTTGCCCCTCTATACCTTGCCTTGAAGCCAGAATATTCAGTTCCTCCCCATATCTTCTGGTGCCTTTTGAGCTGCTCCTCTAATCCTGGTGCTCAGAGTAAGTGAGTTTATCATCAGATAAGTCCACGTGTGGACCATTTAAAAGGAATACCTGGGAACCCCACAGCCCTAGATCTCACTGGGCCACAATCTCCACTAGTTTTCACACCAGAAGTTGTGAGAACTTCTCTTCTAGCAAAGGAATCCTAGGCTGGAGAGTCTAGTGTGGGACTGGGTCTCCTCACTCTGCTGGAAAGGACCTTTGCAGCTGAGATATCCCTCCTGATTCTCAACCACCACAGGCAGGTATGAGGACCAGCAAGCTCCACATCTCCACACCTCCTACCAGTCTCAAGGGAACTTTTATGTGTCCTTAGTTATAAGACTTCTGTTCAGCTAGACTTCAGGAGATTTTCAATGATGGTTGTTCTGTAGTCTAGTTGTAATTTTAATGTGTTCACTAGTGGAAGCAAGTACAACGTTTATCTACTCTGCCATCTTGACTGGAAATCTAGAAATGAATAAAAGTTTTGAGAGGAAACAGAAAGTCTTTTCCTACTATGTTATTGTTTTAAATGCACATGAATTCTTGTTGATAAATTTTAATTAAAATAATACTTTTAAAAACATACAAAAACCTTTTCATCAAGTTCAAGAATACTAGAATGAATGGACATTCTTTTAAAAATAAAAGTTACGATAAATTAAAAGAAATATATTTGTGTGCAAGAAGTATACAAGGAATTCCCATTTTGTTTACGTTTTGCCTATTTCCTCCATTAAATATATGTTCCTTATGTACATAATCACACTAATTTTTTTCTGAACCATTTGAGAATAAAATGCAGACATTGTGCTCTTTTACATCTAAATACATCAGTGTATATTTCTTAATAACAAGGACATACCCTTACATAATTATAGTACAATTATCAAAGTCAGAAAATTTAACATTGACACTTTGTTATTATGTATTTCAAAGTTCACATTCATATTTCCTTAATTGTTCTTATAATGTCTTTTATAGCTAGCTATATTTTTTTCTAGTTCAGTATCTAATCCAAGATCACAGATTGTGGTTAGTGATCATGTCTCTTTAACTTGGAATAGTTCATCAGTCTTTATCTTTAATGATCTTGATATTTTTTAGGAGGCAGGCAAGCTATTTTATAGACTATCACTCAATGTGAGTTTGTTCAACATTTCCTCATGATTAGTTTCAATTTATGTATTTTGGCAGGTATATCACTAAAATAAGGCTGTGGTCTCATTGCATTTCATTTAAAGGCACATGTTATTGTTTTGTTCCATTAGTAGTGACATTATTTTTGGTCACCTGGTTCAGGTAGATGCCTTCTGATTTCTCCATCATAAATTAGAATTTTACTCTGCAATTGCTGAAGAGTTCTTTGAAATTGTGTAAATATCTTGTTTCTCATCTAATTTTTATCTACTAGTTTTAGCATGAAATATAAAATTTTCCATGGTAAGAAGGTAAAAGAAACTTTTCAGGAACAATAATCTTTCATTCTTGTTTCAGTATTCGAGAACTTTCCATCAGTATCTGACCACTTCAAAATAACTATAAGCAGATTTAAAACTACCAATGTTAGTTTCATATTGCCATTTGCAATTTTTTAAAAGGTGTGTCTTCTACATTTACATTTAGTAATTTAAGATATTTCTAGCAAAAGATTTATAATTAGTTGTTTCTAATCATACTCCACTGAATAATTACAAAGCCTAAAATAAAGATTATGTTAGTTTTCATGTGTACTTTGAAAAGGATTAGTACTGTTTATCCTGTCAATACAAGTACTAGAAATTTCATCTTCTATTTCCTAGTAATTAGGGGGTGAGGTTATATCACATGAAATATACACAATAAAACCATCCATGACTACCTTGTTTTGAAAAAAGAAAGTGAAACAAAATAGCAGATTGATGTTATCACTGTATGAAGTTGAATAAAACAACAATAATTAGAAATAAAATAAAAATTCTCAAATATAAGTGGCAGAAAAATGATAAATGTCCTTAGGAGAAATGACTCAAAATAAATAAAAATATGAAAATTGAATAATTTTACATAAATGATTATATTAAATTATTTTAATAGGTAAATATCCTACAAACTTAAAACTCTTACTTGTAACAAAACTATTCTCTATCAAGCTTACGCATAAGTATAATTGGACAGTCCTAGAAAATCTGAGTTTGTCTTAAAGTAATGATTAAAAGAAAAGATTTCTGTTTTATAAATGTATAGCATAGTACGTGGAAAAAAGACAGAAAAAGATATTAACAAAAAGCCTTGGTTAGAAATGCAATAATGGACAATTCATACTAGAATAGCCAATAGATGTAATGAGTAAAGGAGAAAGCAGTTAAAAGAACAAAATATTGTCGTTCTGGAAATCTATAACATGACTAATGGATTTTTTTAAATGATAAAGGTGAGATGTTCATTTTAGGAAAATGTTGAGTTTCATTTTATCATGGTAAGATTCAGGAATTGACAGCATAAGCATGGAAGATAGCCTCTAAGCAGGTGGATAAAGGGACAGAGATATTGGCACTATTAACATAACACTAAGTCTTTTATGCAGATGAGTCTATGGCAGTCCAGAATACCCCCAGGGAAAGCAGAGATAGAAAGAGGGCACAACTGCAGAGATTTCACTTCTGGTACAGCTTAGTTAAAGTGTAGACAAAGAAGAAATGCCACTGGAAACATTTTAGTGGCTGGAAGACAAATAAGTGAAAGCACCATTCTCAGATCTTACATGGTCAAATTTCTAATGATTCTCTCTTTTTAATAGCGGTTCCGTCAGTCTCTTTTCTCTATCCCCATGGCCTATTCCCAGGTGCAAACCTGAATCATTTCCTGATCAGTCAGCTAGGAGTCTCTCTGCCTGTAGCTTCCTTGACCTCCCTCTTTCAGTCCATTTGCTACAGTGCTAGGTTATCAGAATGATCTTCATAAAATGTTAAGCTAATCAAAGCATTCACTTGATTTAAATTCTTTACTGGCTCCTTCATGCCTTCAGATTTAAATCTAAATTATGATAGTCAGATTTACTACTCAAAATTCCCCAAATCCCTACATTATTAAATATGCTGGCCATTTTAAAAATGCTAGTTACTTTGCCTGGAACAGCCTCTCCTTTTTTCCTCACCTGGAGAATTTCTATTCATCCTTAAAAACTTAGATCAACTGTCGCTTCTAGGAAGCCTTCCTTTTCTCAGAATCTGGTGTCCTTCCTATGTACTTATGTAACATTATGGGCTTTCTCAGCTATGAGAATGGGTGAATTCCCTTATTTAAATTTAAATGAGTTTGGATTGGATTTCTGCCATTGAAATTAAAGGAGGCCTGACCAATTACCCATGAATGGCTTAAATCAAGGGCTCACAACAATTAAGATAAAAGTGTAACTATAATAATTCAAAGACCAGCCTTCTTCCACTTCACCTCTTACATATTCCAACTGTTTCTACTCCTTCATTCCCTTATATTCCTGGTTTCTATACAAGGATAGATGAACTTTCTTTGAATTGATCAGGATTGTGAATCTTTCTATCACACTCCCCACAGATTCTGAATCCTTCATGCAGGCCTAAAAGTGTATTACTGGGATAGGACAGGCTTGGAGAGAGAGATGCTTCTAAAAAACAGTTTCCAACAGTAAAAAAAAAAAATACATTGTCTCTAATATTCCTCAGACATTAGGTAAAGCAGACATGTAACAAAGGCCTCCAGCCAGTAGACTCTGTTGCTTGCAGGGTCCATCTTATCTCAGTCCTTTTCTTGTAACTCACTACCAATTTATAATTTTATATTGTTTATCCTCCTTAGAACAACTGAGGAAGCTTTATAGTGGTTGTCATTAGGTACTGATATTTTAAAATCATATCCTTGAGAAAGTGAAGATCTCTAGGGCTTAAGCCTGTCATTTACATTCTAATCACCAGGGGAACGTGACAAAACTAGACTCCAGGGTCTCACTCTGGTCCTGCTGAATCAAAGTCTCTGAGGGTGAGGTCTAGTAATTTTCATTTTTGACCAAATCACCAGTTGGCTTAAGTCTGTAATTGGGCATTGCTTCTCCATGCTGTGTGCAACTATGAGCTTATTAGTCACTTAATATGTGTCTGGGTTATCAGATCCAGTGTGACAGTATCACAATTCTTGTATTCAAGTAACCCTTGTTTTACTTAATAATGGATCCAAAGCACAAGAGTAGTGATGCAGGAAATCTGGATTGCCAAAGAGGAGTCACAAAGTGCTTCTTTTAAGAGAAAAGGTAAAAGTTTTGGATTTAATAAGGAAAGAAAAAATATTGTATGCAGAGGTTGCTAAGACCTACAGTAAGAAAAAATCTTCTACCCATGAAATTGTGAAAAAAAAAGAAACTCATTCTAGTTTTTCTACCATACCTCAAACTGCAAAAATTGTGGACATCATATGTAATCAGTGGTTAGGTAAGATGAAAAAGGCACTAAATTTGTGAGTGGAAAATAGGAAAAGAAAGCATGTTTCACCTGATGGAAATTTGTTGCACCAAAAAGCATTGAGCCTATACAAAGACTTCAGCAAGGGATCCCCCTGAAACGAGTGACATCAAGCCATTTAATGCAAGTAAGGAATGGGTACACAGATTCAGGAATAAATTTAGACTGAAAGATACAAATACCATTGGAGAGAGAAAGAAAAATAGAAGAACCACAGTCACATAACTTTTATTACAGTATTTGTTTTAATTTTTCTATTTTATTATTAGATGTTGTTAATCTTACTGTGACTAATTTATAAATTAAACCTTATCATAGATATGTATGTATAGAAAAAACATAGTATCTATAGGATTTGGTTCAGTACTATCTACAGTCTCAGGCATCCACTGGGGTCTTGGAACATGTTCTCTGCAGATAAGGGGGGAATACTATAATTCAAAAGATTAAGTAAATAATACATCTGTGATATGAGAAAATAAAAGTAGAACAAAACTAATAAAATTATCTCATGGAAACACAGGTCAAATAACACTTTAGAGTTACAGAAGAAGATGACAATTCTCTTTTCCAAAATCAAATAAGATAAAGCATTCTCTTACAAGGTTCCCAGGATGAATTTTAAGAAAAAGTAAAATAAGCCTTAAGGAGAAGCACAAATTCTGTGAACATAGTGAAATCTAACATATATTATAATTTTATAATATAAATTTTTTTTTCACTTTTTTTTTACTTTATTTCTTTTATCATGTCTGAAGGCATAATAGGGAAATGTATTGAGAAAGATTAGTTCTACTGGAGTCAAAAATTTCAGATCAAAGTAAGCAAATGTCTGGTAGCTTTGCTTGGTACAAATGTAAAATTTGGAAAGCTAGAAAAATGGATGGATATACCTTCCAGTCAGGTTAGATGCCAGGAAATCTAGAAAATCATCAAAGGACTCTTAAACTCTTTATTTCTACTTTGAGAAAAAGGGCATAATTTTCTTAATAATAATCACATTTGTCAGGTATGAGGTAAAAACAGTACTTTGGCTGCGATATGTGAAACAAAATGGGTAATCAAATCACACAAACTATGAGGTATTTAGCTCAGATGTTCATGTTTTCCATTACTCTTTTTTGCTTAGCTCACCAAGACAAAGAATCCCCTCCCCTTCCTCTACTTCCTGTATACCTTTAGTCCGTTATTTCTTTTATCTGTTTTATATGATTAAGAGATTTTTGGTTAAACAAACAAACAAACGAACAAACAAAAACAGAACCAACTTATGCTAGCTTATCAAAAAAGGGGATGTCTACTATATGGGCATAGAGACACATGTGATATTCAAATTATTTGACAACTCTGAAAGAAGAACCTTCTCTGCTAAGAGCCTATTTCTTCAATGATTATGTATCAAATGTTTCATCTTTAATCCCTCGGAGTGTTCATAAAAAGATATTTTAAAAATCCAATTTTACTACCAATGTCTCTAAGATAAGCCAGACCGGAGGGCAGAAAACATTTAAAAATGACTACAGCAGGGTGCCAATCAATCTGAATGAACTATAGTTGTTAACAAACTGATATTGCTGTACTAGCATATTCAGCTGAATTCCAGCCCTATATAGGGATGCCAAATGCTAATCAAGGTTACAGCTGTAGTGAGCCTCAGGAAAGGAATGAAACCTAGTACTGAAAATCTATTGGGACTCCTCCATTTCTCATAGCTGCCCCTATCTGCTTGCCTGCTTCACTATTCTCTCTATAGATGAGGTTCTGCTTCTTAATCTGCATGACAAGTAGATAAGGAACACACACAAGTTCTCAACACAGAGCTATAATTTCTTTATTCAAATCTAGAATTTCCAGGAGAAAGTAGCTGTTTATCCCAGCTTAGGACAGATGATTTTCTCCTAGTCCAGTCAACTGTGGCTAGGAGTGTCGCATCATATTTTATAAAAATGACTATTTGGGATTCAAGTGGTCATTATGCATTTGCATTTTATGTAACACGAAATTCATTTCTTGCCCTATTTTTACTTACTCCTTTTATTTTGATTCATTAATATGCTTATATTATTATTTTATGAAGTTCTACAACTCTTTTTATTTTTCTGAAGTTGGTAATTATGTCTCAGAAACACTCAATATCTTTGTTAATGGCTTTTAAGCTATGGCTAAAGAGCCTATTATCTTGGATACTTGGTTTCTTCTCTAGAGATGTGCCCCACCCCACCCCCATTAACTTCAAGGAAAATTCAAATAAATATAAGCATCTATCAAACCAAACAAAAATCATTCCAAGCCATGTGTTAATAAGTGACTAATCTTTTAAAGATGATCCTGAGCCAATAACTCAGATAACATAAAGGCAGACTGTATAACCCTTTGAAATGACTGTTTTGTTTTTCTGATTCATATATCAATTCAGATAATATTTCTTAGGGACAATAGCTATAAGCTAAGAGAGCTTACACTATAGAAGGTAAACATTAAGGAAACGTAATTTTAATGAATGTGATAAATTTAAAATAAAGGTAAGCAAATAAGAAGTATATAGTTTATTCAATAAATGACAAATAAGGTATAGCTAGAGAGTAGAGTTCAAGATGTAGGGAGAAATGAGAGATAAAATTGGGCATATAAATAGATTGCAAATGGTTTGAGATCATGCCAAGGAGCTTAAATTTAATCCTAAGAACAATAGGGAGCCATTTGAGAAAAATAGGCGCTTGACCATTCTCATTATAGAACACGATTACTCTGGCAATAATGTGAAAAATCGATTTAAAGGGGTGGGTGAACTGAAGGCAAGGAAACAAGTTAGAATCATAAAGCTATTCAGAAGAAAGGGAACAGTGGCCTGAACAAAGATTATGACAGTAAGTAGGAGAGAAGAGGATAAATGTGTATTTAGAAGTTATAAATGAAGGAAATTGGTCATGATTGGATGAGAGGGTGTGGGTGAAGGGAAAGACAAAGTTGAGGATGATACCCAAGTAAACTGACAAACATGATGAGAAAGGTAAAAAATTACCATTTGACTAAGTGATTTTTGGTCACCTTTATTGGCATTTGCTTGTATATTATAGGATAAATTTGTTTCTTCTTTATCAATTTCCTTCTATTCAAATGATCACCTCTTTATACTTTTCTAGTCCTCGTGGAAAGCATGATTTCTCTGACCTTTCTGCTGACAGCCAGAACTGCACGTGTATTTTTCATTGTAAACGAAAAATATGCTGTGAACTGCATATTTTAAAAGTATTTGTATTAATACTTTTAGTAGCAGTGCCTTGCTATAACTTTTCTAAATTGTTATGGAATAAGAGCGCAAGTTAAAACGCTTCCCCCACCTGGTAGCTGGCAAGTCAAAACAGGAAGTTGGGAGAATGTTACCAAAAACAAAGATTCCGAATATTTTCTCTCTTATTTTAACTTTTCAATTGAATGAGCAATGCCCTTGCAGCAGTGCTGACCCCAGGCACATTGTGAATTATATAAAACATGTTTTCCATGGTAGCTCTCATTTGCTTCGCCTGTATTATTTTTCTTCTCTTTTAGGGTATTGTGTTCTAAAATGTCAAGGGTTTCTGATGATTGCTCTATCTGGACATGAGAAACACATGCACACATACACACAAACACTTCTAGGTAAAGATTTAGAGTAAACCATAAACCATAAGGACAAACAGATGTAGTACATTCATGTTTTGTGTGGTTCCCCTAGAATTCTACAGATAGTGTGGATTCAGCATGGTATATGGATGGAGAAAACATTTTGGAGGTGCTTGTGATATCAGACCCTATAAGCAATCACCTACTTCATTGTTGAGTCAGATTGACCATATATTTACATATTTAAAAAAACTATCAGTGTGTTTTAGTCAGTAAATTCTAAATATACTGCTTAAATGCTAGTTGGGTTAATAATAATAAAAGTAATAATAATCAGCTCATATCTATTGAAAGGCTTAACACATGCTGGGTCTTCTTTTGTTTCTATAGACCAATAAATTTCTCCCTATGTTAGGACCTAGAACTATGTGTTGGTTCTCCCTGGAATCTCATTGAGAATGGAGAAGTTTTCTATCCTGTTATTTGTTGCTTTATCAACACCTAAAACTACCTTCGGTGCATAATATACACTCAATAAATATCTCTGAGCACATGAATGAATACTGTTCATTAATTATTTTATGTATATTTATCTTTTTTCCCTGACTGCACTAAGACAGGGATATAATAAACTCTATTCTACAGAGTAGCTAAAATTCTAGAACCTAAAATTCTAAGTACTAAGATATTACTAATAAGACTGAATGAGTGACTGATTGTTAGTGAAATCCAGAAAATATGCAAAATTCAAAAGAACAGCTTTAGGAGGTGTGTTAGTTTCCTACAACAGCCATAATAAAGTAACCCATTCTAGACAGCTAAAACCACAGGAATCTTTTCTCTCAGAGTTCTAGAGGCCAGAAGTTTGAAACCAAGGCATCAGCAGTGCTATGCTCCCTCTGAAGGCTTTAGAAGAGAATCCTTCCTTGTCTCTCACAGCTTCTGCTGGCTCCAGGCATTACTTGGCTTGTGGCCACATCACTCAAAGCCGGGTTTTCATCTTCACATTGCCTTCCTTTCATCTTCCTTGTGTATCTCTCATGTTTGTGTCTTATAAGACGTTTGTCATTGGCTTTAGGGACCACCCTGAATAATCCAGAATGATCTCAAGATTCTTAACTTATCTTTTCCAAATAAGTTTATATTTTCATGTTCTGAAAGTCAAGACAGGGACATATCTTTTGGGGGCCACCACTCAGTCCACTACAGGAGGCATGGTGTAGTAGAATGTGTACAACATTGGAGCCAGACATACCTGGATTTGAAACCCAGCCCAGATATCTACAACTAGCCTTTTAAATCTCTCTCAACCTCTTTTTGTATCACTATATCTGTTTTTATGAATTACTAAGAGTACTATGTATAATAATGTATAGAAAGGGAATAGCAAAATGTCTGGTCTATCATAAATGTTCAAAAAGTGTTTTTATTCCTCCTCACTTTGTAAGAACCTGAGTGAAGTCACTTAACTAGTTCAAGGTTTTCTTCTAAATACTAGTTTTAACTTCTACAGTATTTTATTGGCTATTTCTCTTGTCTAAATCTCAGGAATTCTATCACCATGAAATCTTATAATCAAATTTGTTAAATAACATACTTTTACAACTAAATACAACAAAAGGCCTTTAGAAATTATAACTAGGCTTCTGTCCTTAAGAGTTTGAAATAAACATTTATTTTGGATATATGATGGGAGTTACAAATAAAAAGGATTAGCCATTGTTCCTTAGTATATTGCTGGGTAAAAAAAAACTAAATGGATCATAAATACATCATTATGTCTTCTATGATGTTGTATTAAAAAATAGTTTCTATGAAATACCAGAGATGCTTGACTTAAGTCCTTATTTTGAACATGCCAAGAATCTGACAAGATAGACTATTGTTAGAGCAAAATTAAATGAATATTAATGAGATTAAATGCTTCAATAATAGGGCATAATATAGAACTTTCAGACATGTAGAACTTCAAAAATATTTAATTATATAACAAATCAATTACTAAAAGTTTAGTGGGGCAGGCTTCAGAATTTCATAGGTAGAAATAAGATGATTTCTATATTGT
>CM053513.1:27376502-27440086 GCA_028627145.1 Eidolon dupreanum
AAGGAAGATAAGGAAGGAAAGGAAGGAAAGGAAGGAAGGAAGAAAGGAAGAAAATCTTCCTGGAAGGTACAATCTAGAAAGGGATAGAGACATGTAACTAGATAAATTCAATATGGTAGGCTAAGTTTAATACTAAAGCACATTATAGCCTAGAGGAGAGAGGAAGTAACTCCCCTGTGGTTCCAGTGCCTAGCAGAATGCCTGGCACATAGTAACTACTCAAAAAATAGTTTGTTGGTGAGTAAGTGATTGTCTTGGGGTGAGTTTCAAATAGTAGACATGTCTAAATCAAAAACATTAAGATCCTAAGCTAGGCACTTTTAGGTTGAAAAGAGAATAGTCAGATTCCTATTATTTGACTTGGTAATACATGGAGTCTTAGCACCCACGAAAGTCTTAGCACTCACATAGCTGGGCTTCACTGAGAAATAGGACCTGTCTTGGGATCCAGAATTAGCTCTAGAGATCCTTAGCAATACCTTTTAAGCTAATCATTGTCATTGTTTTATTTATAAACTCTTCTGATTCCCCTGCTCTCACCAGCAACTTTTACTAGTCTCTTTTTTCTTTTCTTTTTTTTTAATTTAATGTACTGCTACCTTTCTGTGTTTCTGCTCCATGCTACTGACTGTGTCTTTTCTGTGTGACTTACCTTTCATTTCAAAAGAGAGTTTCTATTCAGTAGAGAGCATGCATACTGTGCAGAATGAATATTCGAGGACAATTTATAGCCCACTGCTCAGTCTGTATAAGTTCTTTCTCTGCATCAGAGAGTTGTGGCAAGCTTGAGAAAGTTATTGACCAGAGTATGATCAAATATGTATAAGAAATAACTGTGGACATGGCACACCCTCAGAGGACTATTTCATGTGCAGTATAATAATCACAAAGGGGATGCCCAGTGATATCGTGAGAACAATTGAAATAAAAAAACTTCTTGTGGTATCCCTGAGTTATACTTGCAACAGTAAAAACTATTCTGTTGAATACACAATTGTATATTCAGTGCTGTGATAGGCCTTTCATTACATTTTCTCAATCAATTCCAATCTAATAGTAAGAAAACTGGACCTCAGAAAGGTTAAGTGACTTGATAACAGACAAAGCTGGGATTGAATTTAGATCTTTAACTCCAAATCCTATTCTCTAATTATGACACTATGAGAGAGAGAGAGAGAGAGAGAGAGAGAGAGAGAGAGAGAGAGAGAGAGAGAGAGAGAGAGAGGAGAGAGAGAGAGAGAGGGATGCTGTGAACACAGTTAAGGATTTGTGTTGACTTGTCTTTCATCTTATGAAAGAAAGGAGTATGAGGTAGCATGTCTATTTATGGATCTCTAAAAATGATTTTGAATCAAGTAATCTTGTAAAATTAGGGAATGCATAAATAACATAATGAATATTTAAATGTAATAAGAACTTCAGATTCTCCTGAAACTAAGGTATTTCAGTGACAGTATCAGAAGAGGACTGACACCAAAGGGATGAGAATTGTTACTATGGCAACCACCAGGCTGATTCATTCATAGATAACTCCTTAAACTTGTGACATGACATGAAAGAAATTGCTTGAGGTTTTTTAACACTGTACCAAAATACACATTGCTCCATGCAGATGTGAAAATGCGTCAGCATAGCTTTTTGTTCTCCCTAAGGCTCTCTATGAAGTTTTTATGCAAGACCTTCTCTGTCCTTCAGTCTCTCCCATGTTCAGAATTGGGAAATGGCTCCAGATGAGGTGAGAAAAATTGGAGGGAACTCAAGCTGCTCTTCCAAAATAAAATTCTGCATTATGCTTGCAGATATCACATTAGCGGCCACACCAATTGCTGATCATGCCTGGCTATTCAGTTTCTAGTATGCTTCAGAGTTACATGTTAAAAATAAATGTTCAAAGCCAGAAGTAATTAAGTTAGAGACACAGGAAAACACATAGTAACAGATAGCAAAGATAATAGAACTCTCTCCCCCGCCCCCCACTTTTTTTGTTGATATTCAAAAACAATGTGTTTTTAGAGGCAATGTTGAGAGAAGTTTCCAAACTGACATTACTTTTGCTACAGTGAAAAGAGAGTACAAAAGGAAATTGATAAAATAACAAATGATATAAATGGAGACAAGAACAGATTTTATAGGACTAATTTTATAGGACATCGACATTGCTCATTTAAGAATACTCAAGTCACTGTTTCTCAAACTGTGATCTGAGAATTAATAGCATAATACTCTCCTTGGAAACATCTATCAAAAAATATAGATTTCAGGACTGTTCTCCTTGGAATGCTATTTGGTACCCCAAGTAGTCCTGGTGGTATTTATGTACATTTACTGAGAATCATCGATCTAGCCAACCTACTCATTTTCCCTGTTTGGGAATTTGATTTCCCTAAGATTATCCATAGGTTTAAAATCCACTTCTCCAGATCCTCAGGTATTTTCATTAGCAAACCAAGTTTCCCATATGAATTTTTTAAAGATAACATATTCAGTAAAAAATTTAAATAATGTAAAGCTTAGAGTATGACTAAATTAATACCTTCTAAATATGTTTAAAAGAGATGTATTGGAATGTGGCTCCACAATTCAATTAGAAATTTGATTGGTTATGTGGTAAATTATTTAAGGCAATCTCTTTATCTTGTCCTTTTTCTTTTTCTTTTCTTTTTTTTTTTTTTTTTTTTTTTTTTTTGCTGATGCCTAACTTTGAAATGTACATCTCCCCTAGAAAACAGATAAGGCAAACTAAAAATAAATACAATAATATAGTTTGAAAAGTGAGTTTTACTGGTCATTTACATCTTGCACTTCACTTGAGAAAAAATTTTCTTAGCTAAAGATTGGAATTTTGTTAACATGGGTTTGAGGGTTTATCTATAAATTTTGATAGTTACACTATTTATAGTCACCAATACCCATCCATTCCCTTGAGTGATACTGGATCAACTGCTCTACTGAAAGCATTTTGGTGTTCAGTCTGTGGAAAAAGAAAGATTGATATGTACTCAGCTTCAGTCCTAAGCCCTTGTATTGCCTCAGTCTACAAATTAATTTTGATAATCTTATTTAATCCTATGGCCATTGCATTGATGAGGACTCAATAATCTGTTTCCCTCATATCTCCACCCCCTTATAACAGCTACAGTATTTATACTTCCACTTCTAGCACTTCAAATTAATATCCAAACCAAACACATTAACTTTTACCTAAACTTTGATTCTTTTCTAGCACTTACATTTTTTTCCTCATCTCCCATTACCCATGGCAACCATTTTAAGTCTATTCTCTTTCCTGTCAATGTTTTATCCCTACTTTTCCCTCATACTATTCCAGCTCCTCTGCCCCCATTCAGGCTTATAGTATGTTTCACCTTTACTATAATTTTAATTTTTTAAAAAACTGGGCTGCTTTACTCTCATGGAGCTCACAATCTAATGGAGGAAATAGAGGAACACCCAGATGATTTCCTTGTAGAGTGATGCAGACTGTGAAGATAGGGTGTTATAGGACCATATAAGAGAAGCCAAACTTAAACATTCTAGCTTCTGACTAGAGAGCAAAATGTATAATTTGGCTTCCAATATGAGGTCAGTATCAGTAGAAGGTAACCAGGCAAAGAAGCGAGAAAGTAGGAATGAGTATTGTAGGCCAAGAAGACTTCATAGCAAAAGAAAATACCTTGTGTTTAAGAGACAGAGAAAATACCAGAGTGGCTGGATGACAGAGTAAAGACGGAATCAAGTAGGGCAGCTGGAGAGGTAGGAACAGAGGAAGTACATTTTTTGCCCTTGAGGAATTTGTATTTTTATCCTTGTAACATTGAGGGGCCATCGAAAGTTGAATGTTGGGAACAACATGATTGTATTTGCGATTTCAAAAAGAAATGAAATGTCACTTTATCTGCCACAGCAAATGGATTAGGGAAGAGCAATACTGAAAACAGAAGGCTAGCTAGAAGCCTATTGTAGTAAATCTGGTGAGAAATAATAAAGGCCAAACTAGATTACAGCAACTATAAATAAAGAGACATTTTTATGACATAGAAACAGCAGATTTTATTCATTTATTTAATGTGGGAAATAAGGAAAAGAGTAAAAAAAAATATCCTTAGTTTCTGATCTGATCAACAGGGTGAATGTTGTACCATTCACTGAGAGTGGGAGTGGAGATGGGGGAGGAGATTTAAGGGTGGGTGGCAATGATTCTGTTTTGGGTTCTGGGTAGTTACTTCTTTCAACATTCCATCATCTTGGTGCTAGAGGCATGGAAGTAGAGCATGATAACTCATACCCTCAAGCTGTTTATGCTCACCCACTTCTCTCAGAGTATTTGCAAACAATCTAAATTAAGAGATCCTTAACCTCTAGGCATGTACTAACTTTGCTTTTCACTTTACTGTCACTTAGAAATAATTTCTAGCAAGGGAAATATAGTTGCTCCATAACTAATAATTAAGGAGGTTTCTACTTGAAAGCGGTAAAATACTTTGTAAACGACATTATACCAACAGAAAATTAGCCTTCCTGTACTCCTCGATAATTTTTGTGGAAAAGAAAAATTTTGTCTTTCCCTTAGCTAACATATGAAGAATCATCCAGAGCAGTGACAAACAATTGATTGTTTTTAACATTTTGTGGGGATACTATGGCACACAGATAAGAGTATGGCAGTGGCCTTCATTACCATCACCAGCTGATGAAGGGGTGTTCTTGGATAAAACATCAGAGAGTACTGAAAAGTCTACACTAGAACTGAATGTTAATGATTAATTGGCATTCATAAAAGAGCAAGGCAGAAGTCAGTCTTAGGCAAGAGATAAAAGCCATGTCCTAGGATGAAAACCTTTTGTGCTAGTAATACATGCTTAAGCCATTGACTGTTATGTGACACACTGGAAAGAACTAGGAATTTAAAGTAAGACAGAGTTAGATCAAATCACAGCTCTGACATTTTCCAGCAGAGTCACTTTAGGCATCCTTAAAACTCAGCTTCATCTATAAAAAGGGAATATTAACTTCAACTTCATAGAGTTGTTGTAAGGTTTAAATAATATAACATATAGAAAGTATCTAATAAAGTTCTGATCATGTAGTTAAACATTCAGTAATAGGCGGCTCTTAGTAAAATTCATACTTAGCTGCAGAAAAAAAAATATATGTTATGCACTGCATTGTTATATAACATGCTTTAAGCTGCTTGACTTTATTTATTCAATTATAATTTTTACAGTTTTTAGGACTATTTCATACATTATTTCAGTACATCATTTTAGCAGGCTTGTTGATAGTTTTCTTACCCATTACACAGGAAAAGGGATTGATTTTCAGACTGTTTGACAAATTTGCTACAAGATCGTAAGATTAATAAGCAATGAATTGAACTGAATTCCAACTCTCGCAGTTCTATTTTAGCCAAGGATTTAGTTGATAGCTTAGTTTGTTTTAACATGGTGTTAGCATGGAGGTTTTTTTCCTAGTTGGGTCCAGTCTGTATTCTTAATGCAAATCTGCTTAGATATGCATGTTAGAGGTAGGCAAAAGGAAGACTGAAGCTACATCAGAGGGAAACTTAGTTTATCAGAATTATTAGCTTTAGAATTCTCTCTCTCTCTCTCTGTCATCACATTGATATAACATTGCCAAGGCCCCACTTTGCAAAAATGTCTGCCAAGTCACTTTTTAGCCAGATACAATCAAAGACCAACAGAAGTTTGAGCAGATGCTCAAAGAGTTTGAGCCACGGGAGATGGTCAATATATTTATATAGCTCTTTCATTCTGTAAGCCTGAATTTAAGACCTTAGTTGATGCTTTTTATAAATTTGAATTTAGTTGAGTACTTATAAAATAATGGTACCAAAGGAGAAGCCTATGGTTTTATTTTTATTTTCTTTAGCAAGTTATCATATTGAACTCCAGAGAATGGCATCATACTATCTATCATTTTATCTATCAATTTATCTATCAATTGAAAGAGATTTATTGCAGCATTATTTTCATTGTAAAAATTTTGAAACTTCAGTGACCATTAATAGAATTACAATTAATTTCTATATATAGTATGCTGTGTAGCCTTTAAATAGAACAAGTTATATCTGTACTCATCGATTTTGAGGAATTTCTGTGCTGTGTTATTAAGGAAAGAAGGATTCACAGAAGTGAACATAATGTAATACTATTTTTTTAAAAAAATGGCAAATGTTTTATGTTTATGTGTTCCTAGATAATAGTATGTGTGAGAGCAAATATACAAATAACTTGCCACCAAGTTACTAATTGGTTAATGAAAGAGAATATAATGGAGGAAGAAAGGTTGACAAATAATAGACAGAGAAATGAATACCTGTGGAAAAAAAAGGTAACAATGCTCATGGTAAAAAAATAAAGTAGTATATATAGAATAATCTCATTTGCAAAAAAAGGAGATAGAAAAGGTATCACTAGAATCTTTAGGAGTGAAATGATAAAGTTGACATTTGGGCCTTATAATTTGCTACCAATTCCTCAGGGACTCCATGAGACCATTACCCACATCTCTCTATAATGATAATTTGATGGATAATTTGATGGAAATCCATCTTCCTTTTAGAAAAGGGAATAAGTTTCCTGAGAGTGATCTAAGGATTTCTTCTTGGGAAGGTAAGTAAAAGCTCTAAGAGATATCAGAAATACTTGATTCTTGAAAGAAATATTACTGCATCCATCATAATCCCTCCTTTTCTACCTTATTATTTTAAGTTACGCATTCCTAAGGTCTCATTTTCTTCCAACAAAACAGAGCCAGACCTAGAATCCTTGCTATTGACTGCTCCCTTTCAAGCCCCGTAGACATTATAAAATCACAAGAGAAAGCTACCTTCCTGGGCTAGAAAATGATGGCAACTTTTTTCATCTCCGCTAATAGTGTGTGTTTTGATAGAATCTTCGTTTAATTCTGATATCCATATTCTATCCCAGCTTAGCTCAATTCATAGGTTGGCTTTCTGGAGTCGCAATGCATATCATACACTGGTTACCATTCTGGTCATCATACATAGTCCAATTTAGTATTGTCCACCTACACTACCACATTTCCAGTGTTTTCTATATATCTGATTTGGTTTCTGCTCTTACTTAGATATTGGAAAAATGAAATCACTAATTTTCTATGAACCTCTAGAACTGAGAAACTTTAAAAAACTTAGTGTGTTATGTGTAATTAATTATGTTGTTTTAAATGTCAGAGAAGTTTATGAATCACCTTCTTGATGAATTAATCATCAATCTAATATTTTGTTGATAGTCTTGAATATTGACTAACATAAATTAGCTTGAAAGTTTCCTTGGATAGAGATCCATTTTTAAAACTTTGCTATAAATAGGCTTATACTTCCAAAATGCTAGAACTATCAATGAAATTTCATTTGATTTACTTCAAAATATGTCTATTAATTATTTAGAAAGTCACTATTAACTTATTCCTAAAGAGTAAATTTGCTTTAAACTCCATATGCTTTTATAATCTCCCAGTAATTTATCAATTTCTTATATTAGTGGGAATATTAGATTCATTAATCTTGAGTAGTTCATGGAAATTCCGGATTATTAATTATTTTAGTTAACTGAAGTTCCCTACATATGTTATCTAAGGATGACCACTTTTTCAGAATTTAAGATGTGTCTGCACTAACATACTTAGTACTGATATCTAGTACCTGCAAATATACAGCATTACTTAATTCACATTCAACTAACATTTTTGAGCAACTGCTATCCACCGTAACTATGTTAGGACCTAAAAGCATAAACCACTGCCTTTGGGGAGCTCAAAATCTAGTGAGACAAATAATTACAAAATAAGTACTACAATTAGTAGAAGAGTATTGTGGGAACTCAAAGGAGTGAGTGACTAATCCTAGAATCAAATTTCCCAGAGGTTCTATTCCCTTCTCACCGTGAACAGTTTCCTTGGAGAGCTAATCCATTTCCAGGGCATCATCTATCACTTGTGACTCATAGCTATTTCTCCCTGAGGCCTAGTCTGGCCCATAAGGACTTACTTGGCAACTCTATGCAAATGTCACAGACACCCACAACACAAACCAGCCCAAGATACATTAGTCATCATCAGCTCCAAATCTTCAATTCCTCTTTTTATCTATGTACTCACTTAGCTTAGAAACCCAGTGGTGATCCTTGATGCTCTCATCTCTCTAACCTCTCATATCAAAAGGTTACTAAATTCTGCTTTAACTATTTCAAATTTTTTTCCTCTTCTCCACCTCGCATTCAATGCTGTTTTAAGTCACCTTTTGTCTCCTTAAGTAGGCAGCTGCCAATAAAAACAAAAAATGGAACCACTATGAGTTCTCTGAGTATTTGAGTTGGAGGGAATTTCATGCAGGGACCTGGTTACACAGGTGATGGAAGAACTAAAGAGCCTACTGAGGACAGTGAGACAGCTTGGAAATAAGCAATGCTGAGTCTTATACACTGGCCTATGAGTTTCTTGAGGCAGGCAGAGAAAATGTGTCATTTAACTATTTCTCCTTAGCATCTGGCATAATACAATTCTTTAAATACAGTAAACAATCATTATGTGTTGACAAAATGAATTAGTCACTCAAATAACCTAAAATTTTTTTGACTCAGAAGTCTCTAGAAAACTGTCCCTACTTCAGGTATAACATGTCAATATATCTTACTCTGGTAACAACTTGAATTATTTGAGAATCTGATTATTCAGATTCTAGGATATAAGAAATTTAAACTGTTATCATATGAAGCAAATGTTATCATATCCATTTTAATAAATTGAATTCATTGTATTGAAAAATATTTTTATATTTAAAAAATTAATCTCTACAGCTTCTAAAGTAGATATTAAGTTGCAAATACTAAAACTCTTTTTTTGCTGTAGTCTTAGTTTCATCTAATGAGACTCTCATGTAGTTCATTACTTGGGAACACAAGTACATATTTTAGTTGTCATGTCAATGTCACATGTATTTGATGTATTGCAATGTGCCCATGTGATTTCTTAACATGATTCTCATTTGGTATAGACCCATAATTCAATGTTTTTGTTCACCCACAAGGTTGATCAATTCCAAAATTGTTCAGAACACAGCACAAGACTGACAAAAAAATCTGACTATACAGATGGATAAACCAAATGGGGCTATTTAGAATGAGACAAAGGTAAAAAAATAAAATAAAAAAAATAAAAAGATTATGTTCTCTGAGGACACAATTGGTGAAAAAAGGTTAATAATAATAACATAGGCTTTGGCAACAATGAGAATATCTGTATTTTAAAGATATTGTACCAAAACATGGCTAAGGAGGAAGCACTACAAATATATACGGTATGAATAATTAATACAATACTAAATGATAAGATAAAAGATTAGAAATTAATAGCAAATCTAGAAATATAATAATGAATTTCTGCTGCAGAATATACTTAATGGTGACCATGATATACAAAACATTTATTTAAATAGGAGGATCTATTAGATAAAGATGCTGTATGGTCCATTTCAATTATAACTTAAGTTGGTTTATTTATCAGGACATTTTTTTACTAAACTTTGTTTTCATGAAATGCAAGTTATATGGGTATTGTTTTGTTTGTTTGTTTGTTTGTTTTTTTGCCCAGCCTTATAAGAGATATTACTTATTGCCAAAATATACACTTAATCTCCAGATTACTTTTCTTGAATATTGTCATTGTGTTTGACAGAGAATTGTCTCAATAGAAGTAAATATATTTTTCTTCTATCTTTGCTCTCTTGGTTAATAAATAAAAACATCTATGTCTCTTTCCTTTTTTTTTTTTTTTTTTTTTTTTTAGTCATTTAACATCTCTGGCTATCAGATTTCTCATAATATCTTCTTTTTTAAATCAGGGTCATAGGCTAGATGATTGATTTTCCTGGGTTTCCTTAAAGGTATAATTATTATTTAATGAGATTCTGATATGGTTGTTGATTAGTATCATTAATATGGCTTCTTCTGGATAGAGGAAATAAAGATTAAATAACAGCATAAGAAAAGTGGAGTTTGTTATAATGTGACGGAAGGGCTCGTAAGAGGTTGAATTATTGAACATGTCCAGACAGACTTCACAAGAAACAGAAAGTAGAAAGTCTTCATGAACTTACTTGGTCCTTCATTCTCTAACAATGTCAGACACCCTCTATGGCTATTTTCTGCTACTTTCTCCCTCTATAGGCTGGCTTCCTCTTTTTATTCATAGTATCTCCTCTCTTATAACCTCATAATAGCAATGTAGCCCTAATTCTATGTCATTATATTTGTACCTGGTCTTACATCTCCTGTCTCAGATCCTTTATACAACAGCAAATTTGTGGAAGAGGACTCTGATTGGTTCATCTCATTTTTCTGAGCCACGCATGGGTTTATGTCCTGCCTATGAATCACTGTTATTAAATTAGATATCTATTTTACATTTTCAAGGTGGAGTGGGAGGAGGATAATGTGATATATAAAATTTGGCCTTACTCAATCAGTAGGGGCTGTAGGCTGAGCAGTTTCTATCAGCAAAGGGACTGTAGAAGCAGTAGGCAATGTTTCACAGCTATACTACATTCAGCCTTTGGAAAAATCAGCCTTAGCTTTGGAAGAGCAGATCTCAAGTTCAAATAAACTGGCATAAATATTTTATAGAAAAAAGGGATTTATACTTGGAATTTCTTAGAATGTATATTTAGATTGCTTAAAGATAAAATACAAATGTGTGCAAGAGAACTTGTTCTTTCAAAAAAAATAAATTATATATATATATCCTTTTTTGAGTACAGTTTGAAAAAGAAGAATTGCTCATAAGATCCTTTTGAGTGGATGCGATATTACTAGATGTTAAAGCAATATTTTGTCTCTTTTCTCATAAATTAGTCTGAAACGTGCTAATTGTAGAGGCAACTAATAAGGGACTCTCACATTTCCAGCCCACTATGAAGTCTACTTAGAGCTCATTCTGGTAAAATAAATATCTCAGTATAGTTGCCTAAAACACATCTTTTTTCCCCCTCTTCTGATGTTAAGTAATTAATGGATTTTTACCAGGTGATTTCATATGGTAAAGTTGCAAATCACAAACCATATAATGCCACCATTCACAAAGTTTTGAGAGTTATGTTAAAATCTCAGGGTAGACACATTAATATACATATTTTTCATGATAAACAGTGATAACAAATTTTGAATTTTTTTTTACTATTACTAAAAAGAACAAGACTTTCTCTAAGGCAGAATTTCTTAACCTTGGCACTATTGACACTTTGAGCTACATAATCCTGTATTATGGAGGCCATACTGCACAGTGCATTATGTGGGGAGTGTTCCGGTCTCTACCCACAGATGCTAGTAGCACACAGTATTACTCCCAGATGGAACAACCGAACTGTCTCCAGACACTGTAAATATCTTCTGGGGGGCAAAATCAGCCTAAGTTGAAAACCATTATCTAAAACAAATGTTTTTATTCCTTAAAAGGCTGACCTTCATTTTTTATGAATATTTTCTTATTTCTTTAAACATTTTTAGATTTAAAAAGTATGTCCTTTTATAGTTCAGTCGAGCACTCCAATTTGCTATCATCTGCCTTGCTTTTCCTTAATGAATTAAATTATATCATGCCTGAATTAGCCTGACCAATTTCATTAGCAATCTCACTCCAGTTAATCCCATTAATTTGCCTCAGTGTCAAAGAATCCCCTATGGCCAATAGTTTCTAAATATGTCACACTTCCTCTCAAAGGGTAGCTTGCACATTTGAGAAATCTGGTTGAACATTTGTAAATATACTTAGAAGAAAAATATTTTTAGTGTTTTTGGCCAAAGTATTAATACCTTTGATTTCTTTCTGAAAAACTTTTCATCTTCCCTGGAGTGCTTGCACTTTGGACTAATGAAGAATTAATAGAAAATCTGTTGTATGGGAAAACAAAATTTAGCAGTTTTAAGCCTCTTTTTTACCATCTAAAAATGGGATACAATAAAATGACATCATAGTCTTATATTCAGATGTCATTGTTCATATTTATATTAAGGTACAAATACAATAACTTATTTAAAATACAGTAATAATCTCTCAAACATGTAAATCATTTGACAGAAAATTTGCCTTTCTCAGAAGATTCTGAGAGTAAAACGTGATAATAGATATAAAGAGCTATAAAAACCACAGAGCACAGAACACTCCAGAAGAAAGAGTTAGTTGTCATGCATGTGGTATAATGCAGATAGTACAAAAAGACGAGATTGCTGTGTTTTAGGTCTTTCCATAATAGCCATTATCACCACAATTATCATTATCTTCAAAAAGTTTTTATTAAGATATCAATCTCTTATGTCTATATTTCCATTTAGCATAGAATTAGATCCTATATTAGAATAATAATCCTAGAAATGCATAAGAAAAAAGTTCTGAAGGGTACTTGTTCCACATCACCTATTTCTAAATGTAACATGCTAGCATACATAAGTTTTCACTGAATTATTTCTTATTGCAAAGAAGGTGAATTAATTTATAATCATGATGTGACTTTTAGTCAATATTTTTGAAATCAAAGTGAGTAAAGATCTTAATATATGTGTATAGTTCTCTCCCTACGGGAAACAAGTTTCCCAAAAGAGAAAGGAAAAATGTACACACGCACACACAAACACACACACACACACACACACTCACACTCACATACACAAACACACACTTAAATCTATGCAGATCACTCATGCTTACATTATTTTCTCCTTTTTAAACTCCATTGTTTACTTACCACAAACTCATATTTTAATTACAGCATTTATTATTTCAGTATTATTTTGCCATTATAATTTTTTATACTTTACAATAATAAGTTTTTCCCTGTCACATAGTACAACTTTTTTGAGGAGAATATGGAAAAAGGAATTTACCCCGTGGTCTCATTGTGAGGAAATCCCCATAGCACTCATGAGATTCTGGAAGCTAATGGATATTTAGTACGGGTACTGAAACCTGTATTTCATTGCTTATTGTGCCGATCCCCATGGCAAAATTTACAATAACATGTCTTTCTCTAGTTATTAATTTTTTACGTTGGCCAAATTACAAACAAAACCCAACACCAAAATTTACAACTGATCAGATAATTGCTTATTTTCATGCTCAAAGATGTCCTTCTGCCTACAGGTTATTTTATAAATATCCCTTTAAAAATAGAAATGCTTATGAAAATGAATATGTACATTCCAAGTAATTTGAAAGTATGATATAAATCTTTAAATAGCAATGAACAATTTCGAAGATGATATATTTGTTTAGTATGTTACAGTTTCTAAAGTACCTTCACCATAATTTTCACAAATGATGCTCACAGTAAGCCAGTAAAATGCTATTATTTTTATTTTAGAAATGAGGTATTCGAGATACAAGGGTTTAAGTTAGTTTTTCACGGTTGTATAGCCCCACATGTAGTAGATATTGGGATCAAGGTAGTTTGGACCAGAATCTGTACAATTCATTTTCCTTCAAAAAGATATGATATAAGAACTTGAAGAGGATGCAAATGAAAATGGTAGCAATTGAAAAGAGAATTGTATATAACTCTGTAGGCTCTTTTTTGTTGTTAAATGAAGGTAAAATAGAAGGAGGTTTAGATCTTTCAAAGGAATATTACATGATTAATAGCAAAGAGTAAATTTCCTTGTCATTGAACAAGAAAGAGTAGCTTTTAATTATTGCAAGATGGTTTCTGAGTAAACAATGTAAACATTCTTGAATATCATAGTTAAAGGACACTGATAGTCATTCTGCAGAATGAATATTTTGTGTTATTTTTTAGGATTTTTCAGAAATGTGAATATCCATACAGGGGTCTAGATAAAGGACAGTTTGCCCACATGTAAGGCATGATCTGAGTCAGTGTTTCTCACCAAGTGATAACAGTGCATACCATGATGTGTAACAATGGCAGTACACAGACGTTGTGCAGAAGTGATGCAGTATTTTCTTAACTGCTGCTAAAGTATTCACAGAGTCACTATTGAGAGATAAATGTCTTTAAAAGAAAAGATGAGTCATTTTTTTATTATATTGGGACTCACATCTTAAAGACTTTATGATTCCATTGTTACCATTTATTTTTAATTGGCTGTTACACTTTGTATTAATAAAGTTAAAGCTCTAAGATGATCATTCCTCTCCTATAAGCTCAATTCATTGATTGAGCCCAAATCTTTTTGTCTCTTACTGCAAAGGAAAACCTGGGCAGAAAATAATAAATAAATAAATAAATAAATAAATAAATAAATAAATAAATAAACAAACAAACAAACAAACATGCAAAGTGATGTCCTTAGTGTAATCTTTTACAGGAGGAGGTAAGGAAAAAAATTCAAGTACAAACTCAACTTTGACCGCAAACCAGTTCTTTAAACAACACAGGAATGAAGTGAGAGGAATTAATGAGAAGTTCTATCACCTGTGTCAGTTCTTAGGCCAAATAAATATCTGCATCCAAGTGTGCTTTATAAATTACCTTTCAGAGCTGATAGACAAGTTTTCATTTTCTAGAAAGATTCAGATAGTGGTAATTGATAACCTATATAAGGCAAAAGCAGTATTCATTTCAAAAGACATTTGCAGTTTGGAAAACATCCTCTCCTTTTTAAAATAATTAATTAATTGATTGATTGATTGATTGATTTTTTATGATGACATTGGTTAATGAAATTCAATAAGTTTCAGCTGTACACTTTAACAGTAAGGCTTATATATGTTTACACTGGGTGTTCAACTCTCATAGTTAGATTTCTTTCTGTCACCACCTATTTGACCCCCTTTACCCCATCTACCTCCCCCTTCCCCTCACCCCCTACCTTCTGGTAACCACTAGTCTATAGTCCATGTCCATGACTCTCTGTTTGTCCTGTTCATTTGTTGCTTTTAGGTTTATATCCCACATATAAGTGATATCATGTGGTTTTCAGCTTTTTCTGTCTGGCTTATTTTGCTTAGGATGATTATCTCAAGGTCCATTCATGTCCTCTGATCTCAGAAGCTATGCAGGGTTGGGTCTCATTAGTACTTGGATGGGACACCCTCTTTTTTTAAGTGCACCCAGTTTTAGTTATTATTTAGCAAATGTTTCCCTCCCAAATACAGCATTGTAAATATAACATCCAGAGGTCAACTTTTGTGAACATGGATCTCTCAGTATAATTTCACTTTATGACCTTCCCCATGATATCAATACTTTAACTGTAAACACTAAAATTTGATTAAATGGATTTGCTCTATATTGGTGGAAATGCTTGTGCATGCATTCAATTATTGTTCTAGTACTTCTAACCTGTTGGTTGCTGTATACTAGGAGGTGCAAATTTCAATATATACAAATGTAGCCTCTTAGGGAAAAGTGGGATGGTGAGCCTCTGGGCATCCATAATACCATATGCTATCATGTCCTTAACAAAAGCCCTCAGAGGATGATGATGATGATGATGATAATGATGATGATGACGATGACGATGATGATTATAGTAAAATTATTTTTTTTGGTTTCCTTTATTTCACAGGATTATACACTCACCATGTATTTCCAGCAGTCTTGGAAAGACAAAAGACTTTCTTATTCTGGAATCCCACTGAACCTCACACTAGACAACAGGGTAGCTGACCAATTGTGGGTACCAGACACCTACTTTCTAAATGACAAGAAATCATTTGTGCATGGGGTTACAGTGAAAAATCGAATGATCCGGCTGCATCCCGATGGAACAGTTCTCTATGGACTACGGTAAATGACTTTGTGTTGCATGTTTTACTGTTGTTGTTAGGTTTTATGTTTTCCTTCTTGGAAATTGGCAGGGGGAGAAAAGCAAGTAAGAGGATATATAGATGCTTTCATATGTATTAAAATTATATTAAAGTTCAGAAAATCTCTTTTGGAACCATTCATGCTATATCTAGGCAACTTTGTCTATCAAAGGTAAGTGAATTATTTGCCTTGACTTTCAAATAATAAACAGTAATAAGAAGATGTGTCTTTACCAGACAGATTTCCCATCTAGATTATTGTAGAAGTTATATATTTTTTAATCAATTGCCTGATTATCTCAGTCACCTAGACTGAATCAAAATGTGTTCTAGATATTCGGTATAGCTACTCAATTATGAAATGGAATTGGGAAACAATATATTGAAGAAGTAGGAAAATATTTGTAGTGACTTTGAGAAGATCCATAGTGTTTTTCTTCCCTTAAATCTCTATGTTTTAGCTTTTGTATTTAGATATATGATCTATATTGAATTAATTTTTGTGTTTAGTGTGAAGTAAGGGTAGAGGTTCAGTTTTTCCCATATTGCTAACAAGTTATTCCAGCACTGCTTATTGAAAAGTTTTCTTTTCTCATTAGAAGTGGAAATCTATTTTGGAGCTCTATTCTGTTTGATTGTTCTATCTGTCCATCCTTAGGCAGTATTACAATATTTTAGTTGCCACAACTATGTTAAGTCAGGAAGTCGTGTTGTAAGTACGTCTTACAACTTTGTATTTATTGCTTAAGATTGCTATGGATGCTCTAGGTTCTTTATATCTACCTATAAGTTTTAGAATCAGCTTGTCAATTTCTACAAAAAAAAAAAAAAAAAAGGCTGCCAGGATTGCAATCAAGATTGCATCAAATCGAATCTATAGATCAGTTTGGGGAAAATTCACATCTTAAAATTGTCTTCTAATCCAGTGGTCCCCAACCTTTTCAGCACCAGGGATCAGTGTTCCTATGAGAATCTAATGCCTGATGATCTGAGGTGGGGCTGAGGTGATGATGCTAGCGCTGGGGAAAGGCTGCAAATACAGATAAAGCTTTGCTTGCTCACCCACTGCTCACCTCCTGCTATGCAGCCCTGCTCCTAACAAGTCACAGATTGGTACCGGTCTGATGCTTGGGGGTTGGGGACTCCTGTTCTTATCCGTGAACATGATGATATAGCTACATTTAATTAGGTTGTCTTTAATTTATATCAGCAATATATTTCACCAGAATGGGTTTTGTTTCACTTCTTTACTTTTTTGAGAATCGAGTATAAAAGAGATATCGTACACTTATAGAGGTCGATTATTAACCTCATGTAGATAAGGGTTTTTTTTTTTTTTTTATGGTGACAAATTTAGGCTTCCATTTTTACAGAAGACATATCTAAATTTTGACATACATATTATTTTAAGATACATAGAATGTTGGTTTTTTTTTTATTGTCACCTTTTGTGATCCTTTTGAGGAGCTGATTAAAACTATATGCCTACAAGCTCATGTAGCCCCCAAATTTTCTACTATTTTAGAGTGTTCATGGTTCCTTTTAATTCCTTCCTTATATTATTAACTCCAAGCTAAAACTTCAGTTAAAGACCAAAATCATACAATTACTGTCTGTATGTTCACAAATACCCCCAAAACAATATGCAAGTAGAAAAAAATATATGTGATAAAACTTTTGAACTTAACCTAGTGGTTGGTTATCTTTAATCTTATTGCTGAACACTCTTCAGACTTTGCTCCCTTCTTTTATTAAATCTTCAGTCTTCTCTCTCTGTTTGCACTTTCCCTTTACTTTTCTCTTTAAGTCCCAGTCCTCTCACAGCTTCAGTTTCTCTACTTCCTCATCACTCATTTACTATTCAGTCTCCAAAGCCATGGCTCCTACCTTTACTACTTTTCTAAAATAGCTCTCTCAAAAATTACCAACACCATTGTTGCTTCTCAATATATACTCTTGTCTTCTCTGAACAATTTAAGAGTGATGACTGACCTTGACTTCAGGATTTCCAAAACCCAGCATAATTATTATTTTTGTTTTTCTGTCTTTTTGCTGTTCAATCACTGGCACCTCTTTTGCCTCTAATAGTGAACTAGAGGAATTTCTCTATAGCTTTAGCCAACTCATTGAATTTAAAAGCTTAAATATCTGAAATTCTTAGCCATTGAATTCAGAAAAATATTTGTAATTGCTTATTGAGCATCTATATCTGGACACCCTACTAGTTCCTCCTGGCATGACTCTCATTTCATATCATCTATTTTTCCTAAAATCTCCTCCTTTCCCAGTTGCTAACAAAATCATTATTATCCCAGTCAATAGGCAGAAATGTACACATCTTTGACTTTACATCTCTTTTGTCCCTGAGATCCAATCTGTTGCTTCTACTCTACTGTATCTCTATTTCCAAACCATTTCCATCACCTAAACAAATCAACATGCTCACTATATGTAACTTCCTGGCCAATTTCTTATCTTAATTTCTTTCTTTCTCATTACTACCATCTTTTTCTTCCTACATTGCATGTCAAATTATATCACTCCTGCACCAAAAAAAAAAAGTCTTCTTGTCCCCATAAAAATTATGTTTTAATTTTTCTGTCTGGAATCTAAGACCTTCTATATATAATCAAAAAGTTTTACCACATTATTGCCCATTTCATTCATCTATGAAACCTAAACTTTTGTAAAACAACTTACTTATTTCTCTGAACACATCCAGGACATTTTAAACTGAAGAATGTTCCAAATATTGCATCGATCATACTTATACTTAAAAAAACCCAATTAGCTATTTATCTAAAATTTGAATTTAGCTGAGTGTGCTGTACTTTATGAGGTAATCCTATGGACCTATGGAAATACCCTCCCTTCTCTATCCCCAAAAACTGTATTCCCCACTCCACTACTTTCTCTCATGTTACTCTTTTTTATTTAAAGGTCTCTCAAAAAAATACATGAGGATTTTTACAATCTTCCTAACCAGATAAAACTCTCTCATTTTATACCTTACTTCACTTTAATCTTATAAAGGCCTGTGATATTTGTAATATCTTATGATATTATATCTTTCTGTGTCTTAGAGTTATTTTTCTGTGATGCAAGCAATTGTATATTTGTTGAAAATGTGAACTCTATTTCCTTAACCTTTTTATCCCCTCTCTCAAACCAAGTAAGTGTTGGAAAAATTGAAATGAAAATTTATAGGATATAATCACCTGACTCATGATAGTTGTCAGCTACAATTTTTCCTGTATCTAAATGATGGCTTTTAACCAAAGGGTAATCATCACTATTAATGACCAGATGTGTTTTGCCTCTTGTCCAAACATGATTCAGCTGGCTGCAAATACTGATTCTCTCCAAGGCCTAGCCCTGTGGATGCTAAAAAAAGGCTGTTGTTTATCTTTTCCTGAAAATGGCAGGCACGGAATGGCTTAATTCTGGGAAGGATTTAGAGGCATATTTAACCTCCTTAAAATGACTTTTTTTTTTTTTGCCTTTCCCTCTTTACCCTTGCCTTGTCTTTTTTTTTTTTTTTTTTTTTTTTTTTTTTGGAAGTTTTATGATGCTTCTTTCTGTATCTCATTCCAAAAGTAAGCCCAGAGCCAAGTGGTCTTGAGGGTCAATATGAGAATGAGGAGTAAAAAGCCTTTTGGCCCAATACTGGCTCACACTAGCACTAAATAAGTGTGTTATATAGTGTGAATGTGGACTTGTGCATGCACAGTAAGCATACACAGAGTAAAATGTACATATCACAGTATTTTAACTAATACTGATTGCAACTGTAGCATGGAATTTAACCAATACCCAGATATATAAATAATGGAAACTGCAAAATGCATCAGACACTATGCTAAGTGCTCTACCTATATTGTCATATTTAATCATGACCATAATACTATGAACTATGTACTATTATTATTCTGATTTTACAGATTCCAACACTAGGAGATCTAAAGTAACTTTACTTATCTCATAATTAATTATTTACTTTTTAAAAGGTCAAAACTGGTATACACATTGCAATTGCCTGTTGTATTACCTAAAATCTCTTTTATTCTAAATGTTTCCTATTCCTTTATTACCCACACCCCATCCCCCTAGTAACTTTTTTTTTATCGCGTTATTTTTGTGGTTACATCCTCTGGTTATCAACATGTTCCTCTATGTGTGTTCCCCATATCTGAGGCTTGATAGATTTAGATATATTGAGCTTTGGCAAGACTGCTTCATAAGTCATATTGAGTATTTCTATTGGGAGACATAAATGCCAGGCTATGTCTGTTTTTTGTGATGTGAAAATTGATGAACAAACAGATTTAGGCATTGACAACCTGATCTATTTCTTATAATAATCCCATTAATGTATATGTAATTGTATTAGTTTGCTAGGGCTGCTGTAACTAAGTATCGCAAACTAGGTGCCTTACACAACAGAAATTTATTGTCTCACAGTTCTGGACTCTGTTGCAGGCTGTGAGGAAAGGATGTGTTGCAGGCAAGCCTCTCTCCTTGGCATCTAGATGACCAACCTCCTCACATCTCTTCATATCACCTTCCTCTGTGTGTATCTCTGTGTCCCCTTTCTATAAGGACATCAGTCATATTGGCTTAGGGTCTACCCTGATGATCTTACTTTAACTTTATTACCACAGTAAAAGCTGTATTTTGAAATAATTTCAAATTCTGAGGCACTGGAGATTTGAACTTCGACATATAAATTTAGAGGGGCACGATTCTGGCTTTAACAGTAATAGCCTCTGGCAATCTTTGCCTAAACTTATTTATTTAGAGTTTGTAAAATGGCAATATTCTATCATTCCTGCTTTATTTATTAACATTATTCTCTAAAGAACTCTTCTTCATCAACTATTTGGTAATCCTCAGGTAAAGTTGGAGCAGTGAAGGAAGGATCAATGCTTGATTATTTCCCTTTATTAAGCAATTTTCAAAATAACAAATTATTTCTCCAGAAATCCCCAAATATGACCACTGGGGTTTGACATTTTGTCATTTTTTTGGTATTTGCTTACCATTATGAACTCACAGGTTATAATAGGTATGTCTGTTTCAATCCACTGCAGCTATTGTTATTTTTGATGCTCGCTTTGGCTTATCTTTGGCCATGGCAGCCCCTCTAAATTGACTTTGAGTTCTTTAACATGACCTCAGTAGTCACTGATAGCTTCGTTGTCTTTTGGTACATCAACTTGTATATTTTTCATCCCAGAAATGGAGAAAATATATCATGAATTCATACTGATATTTCTAATTCAAGTTTGGAATAATAGCTTTTATTCAGCTTCTTTGATTTAATATTGTTTCTTAAAAAAATAAATAAAAATGTAATATTTTATTTCTTTTCCATTGAAAATATTGATTCCTAATGTATTAACATGATTATTTAGTTTATTCTATTAAATCGATAATTATACGTATATTAGTATACATTTAAAATAGCTATAATAGTTTTAAAATAAAAAAATACCAACATTATTGTTACTAATGACATGATTACTGAAACAGCTTAAGATTTCTTTGCAGTGCTTTTTTGTTTTTAAGATATATCTCATTATAGACACTGATTTAAAACTACTCTGTTTTAAATTGCAGTTTAAGTTTCAGTTTAGGAATAGTTCCTTGCTGTATGGTTAAGTTACTATTTTACATCATTTTAGTTTTAGTTCAGATTTTAAAATTGTATTTAGTTTAATTTCATACTTTTATAAAATATTTATAGGGTTCCAAGTCACACTATAAAACAAAAGAAGTCTTACTTTGCTGTTCCAATCCTTTCCCACTTTTTTTCTCCCAAAAGATGTTTTCATTTGCTTTGCGATTTTCCATCCATTTTAACAGACATGTATATATATTCCCACTTTCACTAGAAGGTAAAATTGTAAACCTGTCTTTACTTCATAAAGTAATTTTACAAAGTCGCAATAAATGTTGAAAGTAGAGTTTTAACCCAAGTCTTCTCATTTTAATTTACACTCTTAGCCCTTGCACAGAGCAGCTTATTACTGTCCTGAGCTTTTCTTTCCCTGCAAGTCATTTCTAAGAAGACAGTTTCGTGTATGATGCTTTCACTTCTCACCATTATAGAAATAAAAATAACTGGTGGGTGCACAGCATAAATGGAAATAGCTCTGCCAAATCTGCAAGCTCTTAAAACTGTGCACAACCTTGTCAAGTTCTCTAACGCATACTCATGACTCCAAATTCCAAAGAGAATCTACTAAGCTTCTGGTTTCAACAATGTAGCCAAGGTTAACCAGAAACCAGTGGCCTGATAAGGATGAGAAATCCCTACTGTATTTGCTAACTCAGCTTTACTGCGAATCGATTTTTTTGATGTTCTTGACAGTGCCTGACTACGGATTGTATGTGAGAATAAAATCAATGGCTGCATTTATTAAATATAAAAGAATGAGAGAGTTTTCTACTATTCCTTGGAGAATCATCTCATCTTGGTCTTCATGATAAAGCAAAGTAAAAAGTAAAGACAATTATATTGATAATACAGATCCAAAGGTGGGGGGAAAACTCACAACTATAGATTTTCAAAGTAGCTTTGAGAGTCCTGAATATTTCATATTAGCTCTTTACATTGACTGTACACCATAAAAAAATTATTTCTCTCTCCTTACAATCTTTCCCTGTATAGAGGCAGTTACTATTATATTCAAGAGTCCTGGTCAGATCACATAGGGCTTATCGTGAGATATGTTGTCTAAAAATATTGTTGAATTGATTGCAAAGAATAAATATGTGGGCTCATGTAATGTTTACAGAAGGGAGCTGGCTGATATTGACAAATGTATCCTGTTAAGAGAAAGAAACTTCTTACTCCAAATGGAAAAGGAAAAAAAAAAAAAAATAGGCCTCGCGTAAAGAATAAGTAGTTCACTTTATTATAAAGAATGCCTGATGACTCTTCACAATTCCCACCAAAGAGTACAGTATTGTTTTTCCCCTCACATTGTAGTTGACTCATATTTTAGAGTTTCACCAGTGGAGTAAAGAAAAAGCTATTTAAAATGTTTTTGAGTGAAAGGATTGTATTTTTGTCTTTCAAAGTTTTCATTTTTATTTTTAATGTTTTTTTATTCATCTATATATGGAAAAGTTTATGATAAAATAATGTTTGTTAGGTCTTCTTTTTGGTAAATACGGTGATTATTCAAATATTAAATGATCAATTAAATAATTATGTGGTTATTATAGCTATTGTGTGGCCATGTGATCTGTGGATGTGTCATTATAATTTAATTAATGTAGAAGATTATGTAAAAACAGTGACCATAATTTATCTGAAAAAGAGCCACAGCTCCTGAAATTGATAACCTTAGTTGAACCTCTTGTGGAATAACAGTAAAGTAGAAATCTCAGGAAAGAAAAAAATAACAAGAGAAAAAAATGAAAGGAGGAAGAAGGAAAAGGAAGGAGGGAAAGATGGAAGGAAGGAAGGAAGGAAGGAAGGAAGGAAGGAAGGAAGGAAGGAAGGAAGGAAGGAAGGAAGGAAGGAAGGAAGGAAGGAAGGAAAAGAACAATGAAGGAAAGGAAAGCCAAATATCTTAGAGACGTATTATGAATTTTAGATCCTAGTTATAGTATTACAAACAACACCACTTCCAAGATGTATTAGTTTTGACAACCATTTGTGAATTTCTTGAAGTAAATCCTCAATAAATCTTCAATTTATTCTATTAAACCATCATTTTCAACTTCAGTATTTTAGTACCACTTACATGATTTTTGCCACAACTGCATATCATTTAAAGATATTGACTCATTTTTTACTTAAAAATATATGCATGTAATATATATATATGCATACATATGTTTTTAATAAATTTATTTATTTAAATTAGTTTTAAGTATACAGTACATTGGTTAGATATCTATAATGTTAATAAAATGATCACCCTAATTGCTCCCTCCCTCCCCGGCCCTCCATTTAGCCATCATATTACTGCTAACTGCATTCCCTCTGCTATGCTCCCCATGCCCTACTATCATCTACTAATTTGTACTTCTTTAATCCTTCACCCTATTCTCCCAGGCTCCCAACCCCACTCCCCTCTGTCTGTCGCCAAATTGTCCACTACATTTGTGAGTCCGTTTTCGATTAGTTTTTTTTCTTTTTGTTCCTTAGATACTGCATATAAGTGAAATCATATGGTATCTATCTTTCTCTGTCTGACTTATTTCACTAAGCATAATAACCTCTAGGTCTATCCATGTCATTGAAAATGGTAGGATTTCAATTTTTTAATGGCTGAATAATATTCCACTGTATATGTGAACCATAATTTCTTTATCAAATCATCTGTTGATGGACATTTAGGTTGCTTCCATATCTTGGCTATTATAAATTGTGCTGCTATGAATATTGGAGTGCATAGATCTTTATGAATTATTATTTTGGTTTTCTTTGGATAAATACCCAGAAGTGCAATTGCTGGGTCAAAAGGTATATCCATTTTAAATTTTTTGAGGAACTACCATACTGTTTTCTATAGTGGCTGTATTAATTTGCAATCCCATCAACAATGTATGAGGATTCCCTTTCTCCGCATCCTCACCAACACTTGTTGTTTTTTGATTTATTGATGCTAGGCTTTCTGACAGGTGTGAGGTGATATCTCATTTTGGTTTTAATTTGGATTTCTCTGATGATTAGCAACCTTGAGCATCTTTTCATAAGTCTGTTAGCCATCTGTATTTCCTTTTTGGAGAAGTATCTATTCAGGTCTTCTGCTCATTTTTTAATTGGATCATTTGTGGTTTTTTGCTGTTGAGTTATATAAGTTCTTTATGAAATTTGGATATTAACCCTTTATCCGATGTATCATTAGCGAATGTCTTCTCCCAAATAGTCGATTGTCTTTTTGTTTTGTTGATAATTTCCTTTGCTATACAAAATTTTTAGTTTGATGTAGTCCCATTTGTTTATTTTTTCTTTTGTTTTCCTTGCCCAAGGAGATATATCTGAAATGAAATTCCTGTTAGTAATATCAGAGAGTTTACTGCTTATGTTTTCTTTTAAAAGTTTTATGATTTCAGGTCACATATTTTTAAAGAAAACTTTTATTAGCTCTGAATGTGAAAACCACTACTTAAAAAAAAAACGATTAAAATATATCTAAGCTAGTTATTTTATTAAAATTTAAAAATGCTTATGCATATTCTATTTGCAGTGATCTTCGTTTATAGAATTAAGATAACAATATTACCTATCTTATGAGATATTAATAAGATTAAATAAGTTAATTACAGCAAAGGATTTAAAACATTCTCTGACACATTGTATTGATGAGTATTGATTTATTGTCTATGAAACTTGTGGTATATGTATTACACATAGATAATAAACTCACACTAATGACATAATAATGTGTATTATTGAAATAAAAAAAATAAGTTTTCTTTACCAAACATTTGAGGCACTACGTTTTTAAAGCTTTCAGTGTTATGTATTCCAGATTGTGAAATGGCCACCCTAGAAACCACCAGTCGGCTATATTGCAGTTCAGCTTCTAATTTTGTATACCAAAAGGAAGCTGAAAAGTATTTCTCAAACTTGAAATTCCACCTTGATTTGTCTATTAGAATAATATTAAACTCACTGTGTAATCTTTTTCTTATTAAGTATTATGACAGTATAACCTTCCAGATGTGGAATAATCATTGTTAACGTGATGCTTATGCATCATGTCATATCCCATCACCATTATGAAAGCAGTAGTCTACTTTAGGACAGAAATGTCACAGAGGATTTCTGTAAGCATATGTGCCATTAAAATAAAATAAAAGCCATATTCTTAAAGGATGGATATTTTAGAAAAATATTAACTTATTCTTTATATCAACCCAAGTAATCTCATTGGCATTAATTGTACACATTTGCAATCAATTTAATATTGCTTTATTAAGTAGTAATAAACAAGTAATAGAACAAAGTACTGTAATTTACTAGAATTAGTGCCTTATCTTTCTGAGTGTCTCACCCAGAAAACACATTTTGGAGAAAATTTATTTTTCTATATAACTCACTTCCACCACCACCACTCCCCCAACCCCTTGTTTGGAACAGTGAACACTGTTTACCCAAGTAAAGCAAACTTTGTTTTTTTCCGGACATAGATGGTTCTATTTTGTCCAGTAAATTAGTACTTGCTTTTCTGTGCCGTCTAGGAAAATTTTAAGTTTATCTTTCCTAAACTTGTTTTCTTCTTTTTAATAAAGAAAGTTATGGAGCTATTGGGGTAAAGCCAACCTATAATGAAATCACACAAAGCTGGAGCTGATAGAGCTGAGCGATCCATTTTCTTCTAATTGCAAAATAATGATAGACATTTCAATAACAATAACAAATAATGTAAATAAGATTTTTATTATTTATTAAATCCTCACATTCTTACTAGCTTTTTTAACTTGTATAAATTGTTTAAAGCAGAGATTTGTTCTTCCTATATAACAAAGGATTACTGGAGATGGAGAAAAGTATTGCTCTAGAATCTAGATTATTACACTTAAATAACTAAAGTGAAATTCTAAAGATAAATGAATGCCACCTAAGTATTATGAACATATATATGTTATTTATACATTTCTATCTTGTTAATTAAAAGGTAAACAATACCAGGAAAGAGGAACTTCATCTCTTTGGGCTCAAGAATATTTTATTCTCAGAAATGACAACAATTGGTCCTAGGGCTTGTCAGCTTTTCAATATCTTGTAAAAGTATTTGAGACATGAAAAGCAAAATTTAATGGCTCTAAAATAAAAAAGAAAACTGCAAGATTAAAATTACAATTATTAATTGAATACCTCCAAATGTCTTGAGATTATATCTACAAGTCACTTGCAGATAAAAAAATAAATAAATAAAACTCAAAATTACAGAAGTCATTTTAAAAGTATATTTGCTGCATTTGCTTGGGGATGCCTTAGTCCAAAAGAATGCTCACAAAGACTTCATTCAAGCTTTGGTTAGTTTAGAGTTTTTTACATTTTCTCTTCCATTCTTTTCTCTTTCAATTCTATCCTGAAGCCCACTAGCAGGTTTGTTTTAATAAAACACCATTTCATCACATCACTCTCCTACTCAGGAAACTATTGACTCTCAATTACCCACCATATCATGTCTATACTTCTCTCCAGACATTCACAACACTTCACAATTAGATCTACCCTTGTTCACACAGCCTCATTTAAGATTTTTCCCAACCACAAGCCTTACACCACAAGTGTGGCTTTCCTTTCACTTTCTCTAATTGCTAGATTGATTTTTATTTCCCAGTGTCTATCCAATCATTCCTTTTCTTTTTAACTTGGCAATGAAAAGTCTTTCACTTTTTTTTAACTGTACATTGCTTATATTCCAAGATGCAACTTAGAGATTACCTTTTTCTTAAATCTTCCATAACTATGTCAACCTCCACAGGTATCCCTCTGTGTAGTGAGGGATATAGAACTTGGAAAATTTTACAATAAAGCATTTACTTATAAAATATCTTCTCCAATGAGTTCTTGGTTCACATATGTTGGTGTTACCTCCCCAAAAGTATGGATTCTTTTTGAGAATAGAATCTCTTTCTTATATTTCTTTCCCCATTGTGCATACCATAATTAGCACATACTAAGCAAATGGTACACTTACCATTTTACTTATTTACTTTTAAACCTCAATCATGTTTTTGACTATATCTCCCTGACTATGGTTTTGTGTAGTCAAGTTTGCTAAATTTTAAGAAGAAAGCTAACCCCTTATATAAAAATGGAAACTTTACACGCAAATGGTTAATCTTAAATATTTACGATTCTTTCCCAGTTCGTGGGTAAAGGACTTCCTACTGAGACTGTAAAACATGTTGAGATATGAGAAGTGCATATAGTATTTTGGATAATATTTCTTCTCTTTTTGCCAACCTATAAATGCAATTATGAGTGGTTTCTCTTCAAAGTAGTTTCCTCAGAAAACTATATGCTTATCCTTCAAAGTGTTTCTACAACTTCTCTTTAGGAATTTTGTTTGAACCCTTGGCTACATGTTTAGATACTCAGAGTGGTGGTAAATTGTTACCTTGAAGGTAATTATTAGAAATAAATAAGACTTGGAGATAAACTTGTGAAAAATATCATTAGTCCAAAACTGGGTGCAACACATGCCCACGCACATGATTTTTCCTGTATGTTTCATTAAATAACTATAAATGCAAATTACAAATTGGAAAATGCTATTAGCCAAGGAAACACAAATAAAATAATATTCTATCTCTTTAACTGGATCACTTTTAGGAGTCTAAACTTATTTGTATTTCTTATAACCATTGCTTAGTTCAGATAGCATAATATTAATAGACCAGAGTCAAATAGAACTATTCAACTTCTATCTTACTTCCATTCTATCAGGTAAGGAAAATAATATTCCATTTGAAATGGTTAAAGCAAACATGATTAAGAACTTATTAAAAACAAGATAATTAACAAATTATAGAGTATTTACTTATTCAGGTAAAGGATATTTAAATTATTGCACTGATAAATTTGTTCGGTTTAGATTTAGGTTATGAAAGAAATAGAGTAGTCAATGATGAATCTAATGTTTTTGACCTGAGTAACTTAAAGAACAGAGCTAAGGAAACTGTAGACAAAATAATTCTGGGGAGAAGTTAAGCTCTGTTTTAAGGGTATTATATTTTAAATGCCTGTAGACATGCAAATGGAGAAGTTGATTGGCAGTTAGATTGCAAAAACTTGAAATCCAAGAGAGAGATTTGGATTTGGAGTCATTAGTATGTAGATGGCCTTTAGACCCAAGGGAATAAGCATAGTTAGAACAGAGATGATACCTAATATCAGGAGAAAGTAAAGACCTCCAACATTTAGAGTTAGGAAGAGAGGGGGAAAAAATAGCAAAGGAAACTAAAAAGAAGAAGTCAATGAATGTAGAGGGGAAGCCAAGCGAGTATGGTTCCTTTGAAGCCCTGTAAAGAGAGTGCTTCAAGGAGGTTAGAGAAATTCAAAGTGTCAAGTAACATGAGGGTTTTACCTTTATATGACCAAATTGGGTGCAATAGTGGAGGAAACAGTCTAACTGGGATAGATTCAGGAGCAAAAGAGAAGCGTGGAAGTGTAAACAATGAGCATGTCAGTGTGCTCTTGAGAAAAATACATTTGAGAAGAGCAATTTGATAATTCAGGGGAGAGAGTGAAGAGATATGGGACAATGTGCTTGAATAAGCAAGAAGAAATGGGATCTATGCAAAAGTGGAAGCTTAGCCTTAGATAGGAGCACGAACAGTTCATTCATTATAGAGAAGAGGAGAGAAGGCAGTCTTTGGGTATAAATTCAAGTACATAGGCCATTGTGGTGGTAGTATTTAATTATCACAGTGACTTCTTAAGATGTTTCTATGTTCTCCATTTTAAAATGAGGAAACTGAGGCACTGCCAAGTTAAATAACCTACTTAATATCATATAGCAGGAAAGTGACAGAATAAGCAATCTAATTTCATGACCTAAATGCTTAACCACTGTTCTAATAGAAGCACAGTGTTCCGCATAAGGTCAGGTCTCAGCTAAACTATTTCTCTCAGTTCTGAACTGTACACTTGGAGGACAATGTTGACAATCCAAAGAAGTATAACTTAGATAGCAAAGGACTCAGAACTCTGTCCCTATCCAGGTAATGAGGCTGTAAGGAAGCTTTGAAGATTATCACTCTTAGATATTTTTATCTTTAAAGCCACAGATGAGATACCAATATAGTTGCTTGAGTTTAAAAATGCAAGAAAAACAGAAGCCATGAGTTTAAATAATATTTGAAGAAAACAGTAGTAAAATTTAGAAGGAACTCATTTTACCTAGGCTGAAAATAAGCCTAGGTAGTAGAGAAATATGATAACTCACTTGAAATATTTGAAAGGCTGCTATGCCAAACAAAACTTAGATTTACCTTGTGTTGCTTCCAGCAGGAGGTCAACGAAAAACACATGGAACTTTCAAGAAACATGTCAGTTCCATTTACCTACCTTTATAAACCTAATGTGAAAATTTTACTATAAACATTTATTATACATTCAAAAATTAAATGAATACCTTGTTACTAGTATCTCTCCAGAGATAAGTAGGAAGGTGGAAAGAAAAGAGCTTTAGAATCAGAAGAACCATTTATTGTTGCATATACCTTAAGACCTATTGCTAAACTTCTCTGCTCCTCAGTTTCCTCGTTTATAAAATTGTAGTGATAGCCACCTTTCTTTCAGGTTTTTATAAGAATTAATGTGTGTAAAGGGAGAAGTGTTCTTTCCCTATTTATTTTGTTTAGTTTTTCTCTTATTCTTCTTTCATACCAGCCTCTCCATCACTAGGAATGTTTAGACAGAGTTTAGAGGAGTACAAATGTCAAAGATGCAGATGGGATTCCAGCCCTGAGTGTAAGTTTGATTAAATGGATTATTAGGTGTATTAGAACTCTACATTACTCTATAGATGACAGAAAGATTATTCAGAGATTAAAAGCATAGATATTGGAAGCAGACAGTCCTTAAATATAATCTATAATTGTCCAACATGTCAACTGTATGACCTAGGACATGTTAATTAAGCTGTCTATGCCAAAGTTTTGTTTTGTTTTTTAACAGGATCATAATAGTACTAATGGAGCAATGTTGTTGAGATAATTAAATAAAAATACACTTAAAATGCATAGCAAAGTGTCTGTCATATAGTAAGCATTCAATAAATGGTAGCTATTCCTATTTTTAGGGACTGCTCTGTGGGTTAAGAGCCTATCTCTTTAAAGTGTTATTCCACTTCCTTGGGAGGTGCTGCTGCTTTCAAGATTAAATGGAAGGTTCTTTCCTTGCCCTTATAGAATGACTTGGATTACCTTTGATGATATCTGTTCCTAACCTTTTAGAATCTCTAGGTTTGTTCAAACTGGACAATGAAGAAAAATTTCATCGTTTTCTATGCTCTGAGTTTTTTGAGTCATTGGATTAGTGAACCCAGAGAAGAATAAAGCCATTATCTTGGTACAGGAAACTCTGTTATTGCTCATTATGTTCAAGTATTATGTACTTTCATCCTTTGTGTCACAAAATAATTCTGCACCGAGGAAACTGTATGCGCCAAAAATATAGAGTCATTTTATTCACCCCATATAAAAAGGGCAATGAGGAATGCTATTTTTAGAACTATATAAAGAGTCTTTGAAGATTAGCTTCCTTTGTGTCTTTTATCTAGAAATACACATGCCAAATGAGATGCCTAGAGGTTTGGTTTCTGCTAAAAAGTTTAACAAAATTAGGAACTACAGTTGAATATAGCATTTATGGTTTAACATAGAGAAAACATAGTATAATAAGTTGCTTTGTTTGAGATTCTACTTCAAGTTCTGTTTTTATCTCCATCTTTATTATCAAGAAATTTTAAATGTTACTACTTTATGACTTCGAGGATGATGGGCCATACTCTTAAGTCATTTACTTTTTCCAGAATGGATGTTTTTCTTATTTTCAGTGTCTAAGAAGAATCAAAAGGAAACAATAGCAAAATAATTAGCCTATATAGTATATCCTAAAGAAAGTGGATAAGCAATATCCAGTCAAACAAGTGTGGTGCCATCTCTAGAATACCCTAGGATCTGAAATGGGGCTGTAGAAATCTTTCGCCCCTGACCTTCAGCAGCTCAAGAACAAATTTGGGAAGAGTCACATAAATGCTCACTAGTCTATGCACTGACTCTTATTCCCTCGTTTTCTTCCTTTTTCCTAATTCTACTGGAGGAATTAAAAATGGGCATCGGGATCAAACAAGTCCAGATTCTAAATCATGGTGCATTGATTAGAAATTTGGGATTCATCTATTATGATAAAGTCATGAATTCAAGTTAAAGTTTGGTATATAAGGGGATATGAGTCTTCTCTGTAAGCCAGAGCCACTGATGAGCATCTAAATGTAGCAAAGCATGTTGTCTCTCTGTTGTATATCCTGTATTATCCCTCCACTCCAATTTTTTTACAAGAGTGGAAGCTCTTTATTATGCAGCAAGAATTTAGGAACAAAAATCTTAGGAATCATAGGGTAACAAAATGGGCAATGTGCCTGCTTCTGAAGTTAGAATACTAGGCCAAATCAGCTAATATGAGAGGTGAAGTCAGAGGTAATTCTAATTAAATTATCTAGGCCTCTGAGGTGACCATGCCTCTGCTTATTGCAATCTTGAAAGCTTGCATTTGAGAGCTGAGAGACAGCATTATGCAGTGGTTACAAGCACATACTCATTAGTAAGACACAAAAAAGTTTATCTTGGCCCTGCCACAAGCTAGATGATCAGCTAGATGTCCTGCAGCAATATTCTCAAACTTTGTGAATCAATTCTCTCCTTTCAAATGTTGAAATTAAAAATAGTAGCTATTTTATAGGGTGCTTCTGAAAATTAAAGGTGAAAATGCTTGTCAAACATTTAGCATAGAATATTAGTAAAGATTCAACAAACAAGTACTGTCATTAATAATAGCTGGTTTGTTATTTCTGCCCCAAGATTCTTTGGTGGAAATAAAAGATATGGTTTATCCATTAGCTTATCAATTAGCTTATACATTTACTTAATACTTCACTCTACAAATACTGTTAAGAAACCACTACACTAACCAAGGTACTGTGCTAAATGCTGTTATGACAAAAATTTTCAAATCATTAAACAAAAAGAAGAAGAAGCTGTTACTCTGTGTTTGAAATATAGAGTGAAACGTCTTGTTTCTAGTGTTCCACTCCAACAATTACCCAGTAGCATGGGAGACTAATAATACAAACACTGAATTTGATACAGCAGTTCTAATTATAGCTACCCAGTATACTACCTTTATGCTCTTGAATTGTTACTTAATGTGTCTCTCTGTCTTTTAGTCTCCTCACCCATGAGAAGGCAAAATAATAGTGTCTATCTCTTAAGGTTGTTAGGACAATCACGAGATATACGTGAGGCATTTAGTACAGTGCCTCTTACATAATTAGTGTTTATGAATAGCTACTATTGTGATTGTTATTATTATGATTATGATTACTGTTTCCACAGTGTAAGATTTCACAGTACTTTTCTTTGTATGTTTAGTAAACTTTGTTTATCAGCACATCTTCAAAGATAATGCAAACATTAATGGCCTCAGAGTAGAGCAGGCTTATGGAAACTTCAACCTCAAACTTATAAGAAGGGATGGCTATACCGTATTTGACTTAGGGCTTCTTAGTTCAGGACTCTGACCCTGATTGGATGGCCAAGTTTCCAGCTTTTTCCTTGACTCTACAGTATGATGCAGTCTAGGATGGTGATTCCAACCAGAGCAGCAACTCAACACAGACATGGATCATGGGAGTACAGACATTTGAGCCCCTGTATTTACTTAGACTTTATGACTAGAGACACTGATAATTTTGCATGCAAAAGTAAATGGCTTTGTCATTTTGGAGGCTGAAAGAACCTATTTATAGAAACATGTGAGACATTTTCTAAGATATTCCAAAAAATTGTGAGGAAGATTTCTGGAGTATTTTTTTATTGGAGGAAGGGTAGTGGTAATCAGATATGCTATTGATTACTATTAATGCAATGCATTTTAAACTCTGGGAAAATATGAGGAAGAAAAGTATGAGAAGTATAGATTCATGGTTTTACACTACAGAAAATAAAGAATGGCATTCAAATTTTCAAATATTTTCTACTTTTTTAATTGATGAGAAAATGATCCAGTAGAATCTCATTTACAAAGTGGTAACATGCACATTGAAAAGTCCCCTCGATGTTTAGAAAGGAAGACATTTTGCTTCTTATGTGCATAGGGATTATTTAACTCGGAAGATAAAATCTTATTTCATGACATAGTGAGTATATTTAATGTGAAAGTTTGTTATAATTCTCTGGTCCTCATTTGTTAAATTTTAAATGTTATAAATAATACAAAAGTTGATGCAAAAATTTAACTTACTTCTTCCCATACTCTTTAGCAAGATTCAGTTTAGGAAAATGGTGTGGCTTCATTCATATTGAAAGCATGCAAGAAACTCTACATTTGGTCTACCTGCTTTTTTACTTAATCTCTTCACCTAGTCCTCAAAATCCCTCAACTGAAAGTGCTGCCTTAATTGTTATTCCAGTTCTTGATCCCTTCCAAATTCACCCATATTAGACTCTTCTTCAGTTAGGATGCAATGACTGGCTGCTAAAATGTGGTTCTCACTACGCTTTAAAACCATCCACCATCTACAGAAGGCTGGTGGCCATACTTGGTCACTCTAATAATCTATTTCTTTTATTTACATTCCTGGGCACAGGAGCAACATTGGCTGCAACTACTCTTATCATCCACTCCCTCTCTAACACCATCACTCTACCAAAACAGCCATCCTTTTAGTTATTAGTCCTTTTTTAACTACCACACTCAATGAGTATGGGTTATGTTGCCAACTATATTATCAGATTATTGAGGGCAAAGACTGTTTTACATATTTATCTCCTTAAGAAGTCATTCACCATAGTGGTAGAACAGCTTTTAGCACTACTCTGAAGACATATCAAGCACTGCACAGCTCAGTTCTTTCTTCAATTTAATTTGTTTTCTTTTAACAACTTCCTTTATCCTCCCATAAGCTAGATCAGACTATATAAGCCAATCCTGGTTCAAGGGTCAGATAAAATGATAACTCAGCTGAGGTTACTCCTCAATCTGCAAAGCTTAAAAATACAACTTGACATGAATGACCATGGATTTCAAATGTCTCCCTCAGTCTTCACTATGATATACTTGAAGTTTTGCGGCCTCAGTAGTCCTCACTGAGGTAGAGAATCATGAGATCAGAGAATCCCAGACATGCAGGATTTTTTAATATTATTTCTTTTCGATAGAATAGTTGGAGAGCAAGTCAGGACTTAGAAGTCCGCCTTGTTCCCACAAAATGATTGCTTTGCTATACCACAGTTATGTATTTCACTTTTATTTCTTCCTGAGCCATGGCTTGGGTTACAGGGCAGCAGATCTAACATATCTGTTTTTTATTCCTCTGAAATAAGCACTAGATTTATTTATAATTTGGTTTATTTCTATGGTGCCTCAAAGAATGTTTTGCCTACATTTGTAATATTCTTTTCCTTTGCCAGGAAGTTATTTTCCCATCTTTGTTCTTTAATAAAAATGACCAGTCCTTAACATATATAAGTTAACAAAATCCTTCAATTATTTTACTTCATATCTCTCCAGGAGATTATTCACAGGTAGTAGGTCACTGGAGAATTCCTCTGGTCCTCCCAGAAAAAAGTGACCTTCCTTCCTGTGGTCCTTTTTCTTCCTCCTAAGTAAATTCCAAGAAGGAAATAAGACTACTGCTTCTTGGAAAATTGTTTGTGCCACCTCCCCACCATGAAGTAAAAGGTCACAGCTTGTGTGAAATAAGTCATATAATGGAATAAATTATATTTCAGCCTCAAATCTAAAGGTCAAGATTCAAACTTCCTGACATAAGATATATGGAACCATCCACCGCTCACTCTCTTTGTTGTAAAAAATAGTATGGTGCATTATTAAGTGGAACAATGGAATCATACAAAACTGCATTCACATTCTACTTCTTCCTATTTATTACCCATGAATCTTCAGAGTAGTCAATCTCTTGACATTTCAATTTCCTCATCTGAAGATGCTAATAACACCAACTCCCTCGCAAGATTTTTATATTATGTATCATTGTATGTAAAGCACCTGGAAAACAGTAACATTTCAATAAATTGTAGTTATTGACCCCTTACAAAAAATATAATCTCAAGGAACAGAAATTGATAAAAAATTGGCCATAAATACCAACTCTCAAGTCTTGGAGCAGAATTTCTTAAAGCTAACAGCACCAAGATTGCTGCTCTCATTGGAGCATGGTCTTTCTGTTCAGATGCCTCATGGAGAAGTATCATGTGTGGGTATGCTATACTTAACCAAGAGAAAACATCAAGTGATGTTCAAAACTAGTCACAACTGGCCTATAGGTAGCTTTCCCCAGAAGGTCCCTAAAGTTCTTAATTGAATGTCTTCTTAAATATTTACTGCAAGAATCCATAATATGACACCAAAACTAAGCACATCTCTCATAACATTTTAACAAAAATAGAATTTTGATCGACATTTCCTGAATGTGCCTTCAGTTTTACAAAGCCAAGGAACACATCACTAAAGTAAACCTGAGGAGACAGTTCTGAGCTCTCTTTAGTAATCACTGTGGTTAAGTGTTCCTTCAGTTGAATGTCAGAAAGTCAATAACCATGGTGTGCATGAGCATGCGAACATGCAAACTATCAGTACATAGACCTTCAATCACAGAAAGATCCCTATATGTAATTTTTAATTTGGCTAAAATTGGAGAGGCTTGTGTAAATACTAATTTATGCAGAAAACTTGTCCAAAAACATTTGGGTGGTCTCAAATGCAATTATAAAAACTCTCTAACAACTCAGGGGATCTAGAGTCTAGTAACAAGAGACATTGGTGAAAACGATCCATGCACTTTGGAGTTCTCATTAAATTATCCATATTTGTAACCAATTTATTTGTCTGAATCTTTAAGAGACCCATACCTACCTCAAACTGACAGTTATGTGCAGACAATAACCATGGAACTCAGAAATTATCCATCAAGAAAAAATAACTTAGAAGTAATATCTTACTTAGTAAGCAATAATATCTTCAACAAAAAGAGGATCACATTAATTTTATTATATTATCTATAGTAGGTTCCATTGTTAGAAAACACATTTAGTAATGTTGTTGATTAGCTCTTAAATGTGAGTTATCCAAACTACAAACTTGTAGCTAACAATTGAATAGAATGCTGGACTTTATTGAGTGCTTGCTATACACTGCACTATGATGAGTTTTCTTCAATTATCGTAGAGAATTCTCACAAAAATCCTTATTAGGTAAATTAGTATCCTTATTTTAAATTAGGTAATAAGTAACTTTCAAAAGGCTGCACATGTAGTAAATATTGGAAGGATATTATGAAGAAATAGGAATTCAGTGTTTTTAGCATTCAATTTAGTTTCTGTACAAATTTCTCTAATCTACACAGCATGCTTACCTACAGTTTACATATGGACCTCACAACAATCTAGTTTGTATATAAGCAAGTTTATGTTAAGAGATATTAAGGTCACATAGCTTGCTGGTGGCAAAGGTGGAACACAAGTCCAACTTTCACTTCAACTCACTCAAAATTACTAAGAAATTAAACTAAATCTACATTGAGAAATAAATGTTTCTTTAGTAGGACACACTGCATGCATATATATATTTGTGTGGGTATACACATATGTATGAATATATATTATGATATATATTCATATTATATTATGAATATATATATTAACAATTACTGTAAATTAATTATATCCTGAATAAATCCTGGTTCTAACTACATTTTGTCACTTACATTGTTACTCCCTCTCTAATAAGAACCACACCATTTCTTGCCTGAATGTGCCTGTCCTCATTCCCTCACAATTGCAGTTCTTTGGGGTCACAAATATTTCTAAGAAGCTGGTATAAGAAATTATCTTTGCACTCTACAAAAATAATGTTCATGCATTTTTGCATGGTCAAATGCATAATTTAGTTAGAAATTTCATGGACCCTCCCAAGTTGAGATTCCTTTAAGTTCTGAGCCCCTCCTCCTCAGTCTATTAGATGCAGAGCAGCTATGGTGATATTTAATACAGAAGACAAGTCATGTCACTTCTTTACTAAAAAGCCTCCGATGACTTCTCGCCTCACTCACAAAAGAATGAGACACCTCATAATCTGACCCCAGGATACTTCCTACAGCTCATTTTCTACCTGTTCCTTTCAATCATTTTACTCTGGCCAAAAAGGCCTTCTTGCTCATATATGCCAAGCTGAGTTCGCATACAACCCTTTTTTTTACTATCTCGTCTGCTTGGAAGGCTCTTCCTCCAGATGTCCACAAAGTTGGCACCTTCACCCAAATCCCACAATGCTATCTAATCACAGAGTTCTCTATCACTCACTCCCCTCTTGCCGTGATTTGTTTTTTTTCTTAGCAATTATAACCATCTTTCAAATTGTGTACTTGCTTGTACTTTGATTTTTGTCTCCAAATACCAGATTATTAGTGCCCTGAGTACACAACTTTGTTTTGTTTACTACTATAATCCTAGTGACTGTCAGACCATGATTGGTAGATAGGAGCACTGATGTAGTAATTGTTGGGTGAAAGCATAAAGAAAATAAAGGACTTCATAAATAAATATGACACAAAATATAAATCTAAATGAGTGTCTTCCCAGTCATATTAACCACTTTTAAAACTAGATATTGAATTAGTTTATAAGTCACTCAATGGAGTCAATTTCATTACTTTATAGTCACTTTAGAATTTTTTTAATGCGTGATGATATATATTTTTAGTCTGATAACCCATTTTATTCACCAGGTGCATTTCTGGTTAATTTTTCACCCCAAAACTAATTGACCTTCAAAAGAGAAAATACTATTTTGGGTGCCAGAACTTCTTATATATCAAAAAATATTGTTACTCTTAGAGCTCATTGGCTTGTCAGAAATCCAATATACTTTAAAGGAAAAATCAAGAAATCATTCTCTCTGTTCCCTCTTCTATGATGTGTGACATTGCAGACTGGTTAAAAAAAGTCTTTGTTTGTTTCTATATTTTTAATAATTTTAAAAAATTTTTCAATTACAGTTGACATACAATATTACATTAGTTTCAAGTGATTAAGGCATTTATATAATTTATGAAGTGATCACCGTGGTAAATCTAGTACCCATTTGACAACATAGATAATTATTACAATATTATTGTCTGTATTTCTTAGGCTATACTTTACATCTCCATGACTATTTCGTAACTACCAGTTTGCACTTCTTAATCCCTTCCCCTTTTTTACCCACCTTCCCAACCCCCTTCCCATCTGGCAACCCTCAAAATGTTCTCTGTATCTATGAGTTTGTTTCTGTTGTGTTTGTTTATTTTGCTTTTTTAGATTCCACATGTAGTGAAATCATATGGTATTTGTCTTTCTCTGTCTGACTTATTCCACTCAGCACAATATTCTCTACATTCATCCATATTGCTGCAGGTGGCAAGATTTCATTCTTTTTTATTGTTGAGTAATATTCCATTTTATATATGTACCACCTCTTCTTTATTCATTCATCCACTGATTGATACCCAGGTTGCCTTCATATCTTGGCTTTTGTAAATAATGCTGCATTAAATATGTGAATTCATATGTCCCTTTGAAGTAGTGTTTTGGGTTTAAAAAGTATAAAAGAAGTATATTATTGATCCAAGGTAGATTTCATTAAATAAAATTTTATTAATTAACATGTTTAAAGATCACTGATAGTACCCAAATAAAATATTCAAACTTCCTGCTAAATCGGTATGTAACTTTCTTATTTATATAAATTCAACCTGTTTTGAGTTTGGGGGGTACAAACCCAAATGTCAATCTATATCAGGCAAATAACCCTATGTATAACTGGTTATCGATTCAACAAACTTTCATGGAGCACCAGCTATGTGCCTGCAGCATTACCAGTTGCTAGAGATACAAAGTTGAGTAATACATACAGACACATTTAGAGAGAGAGAGAATCTGGAAAAAAATAAAGGCAGTGCAATATACAAAGTACCACAGGAGTGAAAATGTACAAAATGGAATAGGACTACAAAGTAACAGGAATCTAAGTCTTCCATGGAAAATGAAGAAGTGCATAGACATTTTTAAGGAAGGTGATATTTGAGTTTAGTTGTGAGGGATGCTAAAAAGATTGCCAAAAGGAGAAGAGATCAGAGGAAGGAAACAGCTATCAAGGCATGGATATACTTGGACAGTCTTGCAGTGGATGAAGAATACAGTGTTTGGATTAAAAGCAGGGGTCACACCTATGAAGATAAATGGGATCTTACCCATAATGTTATAGTAGTGATGAGCAATTCAACTTTAGAAAATAGGCTCATGACTGTTTCAGAATTGTGTTTGACAAGGCCTTTTCTACGAGCAATGTGGAGGATGGAGTATAGCAAGACTGAGGCTGTGTCAGATTTTTAGTAGCTGACTTGTATTTTTAAACAGGAGTATTATTAAGAAGCTAGGCATTTTTCTCCACAAACTCAGAATCTGCCTCCTGCATTACCCTAGATTGTGAGTTTCTAAAGATACAATGTCTGGTCTTACTCAATTTTCTTTCCACAGGACCTAGCAGAGTTTCCAGAACTGCGGCTACTCAATAAATAATTTTTGACTTGAAGCAGTCTGTTGTGTTGTTTTATTAATGCAGTAAGATTCCAGGCTCTGTTGTACAACACACTATAACACAAAGATGGAAACAGCCATAGCCTTTCACTGGTGTCCAGTGGCCCATCTTTGGTAAGATACATATACTGGCTCTTATGATTCAAGACAACTACACTGAAAAATGCAAGAAAGCACTTCATGCCACTTTGGTCTGCTCTCCTATTTGATCTAATTCCCTTAATCTTGCACCTTTACTAGGTTTGGTGAATAGAATAGTGTGAAGATACCTGACAATATTTCTCTGAAAAGGCAGCTGGAGCCATCTTTGGGAAAATTAGTTAAGAAAATAATTGTATGTGTCATACGGTACATTTTCCTTCAGCTTACCTAACAGTCAAGGTAATAAGTACTGCCCACCCATTCTCTGCTAATCCTATTTAACTCTATCTAATTTAGTTCAATTGAGGTGAATTTTTAATTAATTTGGCAAATGGGAAGCATAACTCTCATGTATTATGCACATACTGTAAACTAATATATAGTATGTGCCAATAGTATATTATCTTTTTTTAATTTTTCTAACAAACCTGATCATTAACAACTGCATACATACTCCATAGGTACTTTTGAGAGCTATCATAATCATTTTCAAAGTCTTTGAAACTCCTGACTTCAGAGCACAGTGCATATATTCTTTTGAAAACAAAATTAAAAAGATATCAAACTAAAATTCTGAAAAGCTAAGTTGGACAAAGCCATAAAGGTAATAAGTGAGACCAGGATTTAAACCCCAGCTAATCTGACTCTCAGTTCCATGGTTCTCAAACTTTACTTTTTCCCCCAGTTTTATTGAGATATAATTGGCATATAACACTGTGTTCATTTAAGGTATACAACATAACAATTTGATATATGTATACATTGCAAAAATAATTCCCATGAAAAGTTAACATCCATTACCTCACATAGTTACAAATTTTTTTCTTGTGATAAGAACTTTTAAAATCTACTCTCTAGCAACTTTCAAATATATAATTGTTATATGTTGTTAACTACAGTCACCATGCTGTACATTAGATCCTCAGGACTTACTTATTTTATAACTGGAAGTTTCTACCATTTGGCCACTTTCATCCATTTCCTCCACTCTCACCCCTTGCCTCTGGCAACCACTACTCTGTTCTCTGTTTCTATGAGTTAATTTTGGGCACCTTGAAATCTTGTAAAAATGCATATTCTCATTCAATAGTGCATTTAAGATGTTGCCTGAGATTCCTGGGACCATATTGTAAATAATAATACTAAACTACTACACTAGACTGTGAGCATGGAAAATTCAATCTGTGCCAATGATGGTGATTTATGTTTTACTATAAGCTCTGCAAGTATAAGACCCAGATATAACTTGTACATGAAATTTTTCCTTGTTCTGACATTGTACATTTTATTCCTGGAATTTTCAGATTTTTAAAACAGAATTCAGGTCTTTTTTGCTAAACTCTTAACAAAGTATTTATGGTCCACTTACTATTCTTTTGCTCTCCTAGAAAGACAACGCCCACCTGGAAGACAAGTGAGAGAATGAAAAAAAAAGATGGTCAGAGAACCAGCAGAAAGCTACGTTCCTAAACCAATGTTAACAAGATTTTGAAAAGGACAAGGAAGATAAATTGGCCCCCAAATTTTCTTCTTACAATTACCCCAAAATGCCTAGCTCTTCCATACCTCCAGGCCCTTTGTCCATCCCTTTTCTGGGATTCTCTTTCCCCAAATCACATGGCAAATTCTTTATAATCTTTTAGGTTTCAGCTCAAATTTCATCCCCTTGGAAATGACCATCTTACTTAAAAAAGATCCCCAGTCTTTATTTTGCCCCCCAAACTATCACATAATGTTCATAAAAACAGGAAATCTCTTCTTCCTTATTCCTCAATTTTAATCACACTCAGTCACTAGCGAAATGTGCTCATGGAACACAGTTCACACATATTTGTTCAATTCATAAATGAAAGCTGAGAGAGACCAAACTAAGAAAATGTCGCAGATTTGATAATTAGTAAATTGTTAGCATCCTTAGTAAAACAGTGGAAGTGAAAGAATACTTTGAGGGAAATTAATTTAATCTAAGTGCTTTCAAAGGATTGGCCATGATAGAAAAGTAATTATGAGGAAAGAACCAGTAAGCAGGGGAGTGAGAGGCTTAATTTTAGGGTCTTAAATATTTGAATATTTCTGTGAAGAAAGAGTAAATGTCAACAGCATGAGAGAAGCTAAAAATGGAACAGATGAAAGAGTTAAACTATTAAATAAATAATAAAACAACTTTAAATGACAATTTAAATGACAATAATTTAAATGTAATTTAAATGACAACCCAAACAAATGATGCAAGGAGAGCCCCCAGTCACATAGAGAATGTTAATTCACAAACTGAAAAATCATAAATTGTAACATACAGTCATTTAATGAATTTTAAGCACCTAACTTAGTTACTCAATGAACCTATTATTTTACCAACATACAATTCACATTTTCTTTTTGTTGCTGTCTTTGGAATTTTTTTTTTTAAGTTTCAAGTATTACCCTACCAGAATCAGGATAAGATGTAATTTAGAGAGGTTCTTGAAAAAGAGACATTGGGTCCCTGTGTCTTTAATGCTTACTTCACTACCAGCCTAATGAGAATGGTGTGAAAACCAAGATGTGTCTGCACTAAGGAGTGTAGCACCTGTGCTGATGACTGTCCCTTTACATGAGCTTTTGAAAGCCACTGCAACCATTCTTTAAGGCTTTTGAATCACCTGACTTCAAAACACAGTGAATAAATTCTTTTGTGAAAAAGAGAAAAATGCAATTCAGTTTCACACTCATTGAAAAGAGTAAAAATAATATGAAAAGAATATTTCAAAAATGCATTCCAGGGGTGGTTCCATAATGTAGTTGTCAGCACACTTGCTTTACACACAGAAGGAACCACACACCAGACTCCGGGTGTGCCAGCATCCCCCCCCCCCCCCCCCGCCCCCGCCCCCGCCCCCGCCCCCGCACCCGCACGCCAGGCCCCACTGAGTGCACTCAGTGCGCCAGGCCCCCGGGCGCAGGCGAGCACGTGGGAGGAGACGCCCACCTTCAGAGATCCAATTCTTAAAAAAAGGGAGACAGGAATATCCATAGGTCAGGGGTGGAAGTGGCGGGGGGGGGCATTAAAGAGGGGAAAAATCAATCAATCAATCAATCAATAAAATATTTTTTAAAAAGAAAAGAGATAATTTTTAAAAAGTACTTCCAGTGTGTAATTTAAGTATTAACCATTATATGTTTTTTCTTTATTATATTATTAATTGTTTATGATGTTCATACTATTTCCAAAAGATTTAAAATGGCTTCTGGATTAAAATAGTTTGAATAATTTAAAAAATAAACCGAACATATTCCAACTTAAAATAACAAATCTTTTTTTTTAATTTATAGTAGTTTTGAATTACTCATTTATAATTAAATGTGTTATAATTTTCCCTCCACATGGTAGACACCTTGGAATAAAAGATTTTACTCTCCAGCTATGCACTATAGTCTTACAAGCAGAATATTTTGCAATATATTTACTTTATTATAAAGTTCTTAAAAAATCAAAATTGAGGAATATATAATTAATGATGGATTCAATTATCAAGAGACCAAATTAATATTAAGTTAACTTTATGGAATGAAGTTCCAAAGTGCTGTTCTAAGTGATTTACATGTATCAACTTGTTTAATCTCTATAACAATCATGAGCTGTACCATTTTTACCCTCATTTTAATAGATGAGAAAACTGAAATATAAAGCAAGTAAATAACTTCAACTTTACATGTCTAAGAAGTAAAAAAGTAGAAATTTAAACCAAGGTGTTCAGGCTTCAGAGCCCACACATCTAACACATATGGAGGAATTTTTCAATACACATGGAGTCAGGACTTTATAAACAAAAACAAGCTTTTAATTCTCCCACAGCTCCATGAGCTATGTGATATTATCTATTTTATGACTAAAGAAATTGGGACTTAAAGTCAGGCTCCTTACAATCTGCCAACAGTTACAATTTACTTAATCTCTCTAAGGCTCAATTTTCTCATTTGTAAAATGAGATAACATTAAGTATCTCATAGAGTTTGGGGGGATGATTAAAATAAAACATACATATAAAGTATTTGGTGAGTAATAGATTCTGCATAAATGACCTTTTATTAAAGATGTTACCTAAATCTGTTCCCCCGGATATATCTTTTTCAAGGACCTAGAAGCAATTCCTTTAAACTGTAACCATCAAGAAAAACAAGGGCCCTACCTTCCAGTCTCTATGAAGGGTAAGAGCCTAACTTCTGTAAGTACCAATTAGCAAAAACGGATGGCTTAATTACATTGAGCAACCTCACCAATAAGGTTCGCTAGTACTTTTCCAATAACTCACCCCAGGGTTTAAAAACTCTTCTACCTTTTGTTTCAATGGAGTTAATCCTTTAGTTAAGGATTAACTAGTTAAAACTTCTCAATCTGTCTCCCAACTGCAAGTCTTGAAATTAAGTCTTCCTTGCCTGTTTAAAAATCAATCAATCAGAGTTTTTTTTTCCATAATGAAATAACAATGTATATAGAAAGCACTGAATCTAAACCTAGTTTATCAATATAAATTTGTGCAAGGGGAATGTTATAGCAATGGGATTATAGAATGTGTGTGTGTGTGTGTGTGTGTGTGTGTGTGTAGTGGATCTTAATCAAATTATTGCCCTATTCCACAATTCTTCATTAGAGAGTTGGAATTTTCATCACTTGACAATGATAAAACAAGATTATGCAAAATGTGATATCTGAGTGCCATTTTTATAAGCAAGAAAAGGTCAGCAGCTTCTTTTTATCATCTAAATTCCATGCAAAATGCATTATTTCAGACACATGTTCAAGAATGAGATACAACAGATGATTATTTTGAAAACGACAACATTAAACTACACTGTTTCTCTTTAAATTTTCACCAATCTCATTAACTATAAGATGGTTTGTGTTGACTCCAGCACTCTCATCTCAATCTCATTAATAAACTGCTTTTATTTCTCGCAAATTTCATGTCAAGGTGATTAAACAGGACATAAGTTCAACAGTGTGGAATAGAATTGACATTATTTTGTCAGATAGTTCTTGCCTGGAATCAGAAAATAGCCTGAACCATATATTACAAATATGAAGTGTATTTCTTTAGCCAGCCTAAGGACCACACAATAATATACATATTCTTTTCAGCAAGCTTGCATTTTTTGTTGTTGACTAAACTCTATTTGGAATGAGTAGTTGTTTCTGCCAGTTTTCGTGTTTTGCCTTTTCCATCTGCCATTTCTGTTATTAAAAATGAGTTAAAATACATTAAGCTATTATTTGAGGTTATTTTACAATTTCTTCTCATTCTAGAACTGTTGTATTCAACTTCAAATTTTCCTTTTGTTTGCTTAATTTTTAATAATGCACTGAGAGTTCTATGTTCTTATGACAAAAACTATTATGATGAGTCATCAGGTGGATGTTGTTCAAACCAGTACATCAATGTACAAAAGTTACCAAATAGAAGTATATTCTTAAGCACTTAATAAGATATTTTATTGATAACATATTTTATTGAAGACCTTCTCAATGAGGGCATTTCTAGGAGTAGTTGCAGGACTCAATGAATATGCTCTCAAGAGAATATTCAGTGTCAGTGAGAACTTGAGCCATGATTCTTCAAGATGTGGTACAATTGGCATCTCAAAGATTTAAAGCTCCTTAAATAACCACAGCCACAGGCTAAGAAGAACTGGTTTGGGAACAAGGCAGAGACATAACTCGGTTTTAGAAGATCAAAAGCTGTATAATTTAATATATAATTGCAAGACTTCTTCTAGGCTCTTGTAAAAGGTCCAGTGAAAGTGAGAGGCCTTGAAATTGAAGTTTCACAGTGAATTCACCTCTTGACATTAGATGGGAAGAGATGGGTTAGGTGGGTGGTGATTTTGCTCTACCTACATAAATTAATATTCCAAATTATGATTTCTAGTTTTTAAATAGTCTATCTCAATTTTAAATTAAAATTTTAATTTAAAAATTAAAACTGTTTAAATGTTAGTAAGGATTAAAATTTTGATAGAACTCTATATCCACAAGGACTTAAGCCTCCAGTAGTCAGTCAGTCAGCTATTTATTTGTTTGTTTGTTAATGCCAACAGTGCTAAAAGTAAGCACTAACTAGGTTCAGGGCACAGTCTTGGAGACCTTATTGAATTATTTCACTTAATTCTCTCAGTAACAGGGGAAGAATATGATTTTTAAAAATTTTATTGTTGAGAAATTAAGACAAAAAGTTTAGGTAATTTGCCTAAGGCTATCAGTAATTCAATAGCAAACCCCATCTGTCTAATGTCAAAGGCTATGGTCATTTCTTCTCTGGCCCCAAATACAATACTGCTTCTTTGGTAAAGTGTAAATAAGAAAAATAAAAGCAGATCATGATAGACATTTTTAGTTATGTAGAAAACTCAAAGATATATAATAGTGGTGAATATATTAAGAACAAAATTAATGGCATTAACGGCTATTTATTTACCAAATAATGCATCCTAAGAGACCCCCATCCCCCACATGAACATAAGCTTGGAAAGCAAGGGATATGGATCTATATACATGAGATTAACTCTCAGATATACTCCTGACAGATAATTCTTGAGCAGAGAGTAGATTATTTGCTAGATTAAACAACTCACAATGAAATAGAAGTGAATTCTCACAGGCCAGGGTGTATGGTCAGCTTTTCTAATAATTTGTTTTCAAGGACTTTCAAAAGTGTTCACAGTACTTGGGCCTGGGTCTTCACCAGGTTCATACTCTGGTCATATTATGCCCCAAGGGGAAGCACCAGGGAGATCCATCACTAGTTAAATCTAGCCTAGAATCTGGGATGCTACTTCAGAGGCAGACCAGGTAAAGCACTGAGAGCTCCATGTATACACAAACAAGGAAGCGAGATGTGTACAAAGATAACAGTAGAAAAGATCTCTTTCCCAGAATAGGCCCAAACTTTCCCTCAAAACCTCCTGGAGTTATGGTTTACCAGAGAACTGAGGTGTTCTGGGGAGAAAATGTGTGAATAGGAACTAGAACAAGACTCAGACAAGTTGTTAGAGTTCTAGGAAAATGCATACCCAAATAAGCTACAATCTGAGTATTAGTATTTAAAAACAAACAAACAAACAAACAACAACAAAAACTTTTGTCAGCATGGTGCTTTAAAAATAAAAATTTAGGTACCTTCCATCTATTAAATTACGGTGTAGCCAGAATATATTTGGTCTCATTTTATTTCTGTACTTTGTATAAGCATTTTACACTAAGTGCACTGCAGAACATTTGCTTTCTTGTCTTCACACCCACTAGAATGTGAGCTTCTTGTGGGTAGTGTTCACGATTTCTTCTTACTTGTAGCCCTTGTGTGCTTCACACAGAGACTCAGTGTGTACTTGTTGAGTTACAGTGTAGACATTGAATCACAGTGAGATTTAAGTAAGTTGTGTAGAGTAGCAAATTAGAAACAGACAGAATTAGAACAAAGTCCACGACTTCTGGCCAGTGCTATTTCAATAACCTACCTTAACAGCTAGGTGTCCTCTGGAGGTGGTGAGACATCACTGAAAATGGCTAGAGTTCTCTGAGGCATCCAGCATTATCGAATGTGGAAAAGTTGTGTGTTGTATTCTACACGATTTTATTTTGCAGCAAAGCCCAGAATTTCCTGCATGTATGTTTAATCTTTAGTTGATTCTGTGTCATTTGAGTAAATTTGTTCAATAGATTTTATTTTTTTCTGGATTACCTTTTTATTAAATAGGCTTTCCAGGCTCTGATCTCTTCCACTTTGCCTCCAACTCAATGGCAATGTGACGCAATAAATAAGCCCCATCTGCTAGCCCATTTTTGTTGACCTAATGGAATGACTCATTAGAACCCTTGATTTACTTTAACGTTCACAGCTAAATTTGATGAAGATAAATAGTACTAAATTATCCATTTCTCCAGGTGAATCAATAGTGTTGCTATCATATTATAGGCTCTATCATAGTGCTTTCTAAGTCATATTATAAAATGTCTGAATATAGAAGCTATTATTCCCCCATGGGAATGTGGTCTTCTTGAAGTGAGAGACCACATCCTATTCACCTTATTATTTCTAAGCCCGAGCCTAGTGCCTAGCCTGGAATATATATTCAATGCATGTTTATTTTGGAAAATTAATAATATATAACTATTTTGCTCATTTATACTATAACATTTAATATATAAGCCTCTTGTGATCTTTTGAATAATTTTATTCATAAAAGCACCTGTAATATTTTTCCATTCTGAGTATGTCACTCATTATGCCAGTCTGTACCACCAAGCCTGAATTCTGTAAATCATACCTTTCTCAATATAAAATGGCACCCTAAATACTCCTTAATCACAGCACACCTCAAGTCCCTCTATTTTCCACATTTTAGGCTCCCAACTAGATGAATCTGAATACCATGACAGGGCACTGGAGAGAGGTTGTCCTGAAGTCATGAATGTTGCCAGGCATCAGAGTCTGCAAGAGCTTCTTGTCTAGTGGAGTGAATTCCCATGACATACATAATAGATCCACAGGAGTTTTAAGAATTTTATACTAGCAGTAACATTGCCAACTTGGACTTAAAGGGACATACGTATAGGACAAAATAAAAGAAGATTCTTAGCTTCCTAAACTCTAAGGCAAGGAACAGGCTAATACTCAGCTGCAACCACATGCTGCCTTTTACGATAAGTAAAAGATGATTCTGAGGGCAGGGACTTGAGTCCAAACTGTGGAACCTGAGACCACAAATGATTATCCTAAGGTTTAAAACTTAATGGAGTTGACTTTGGTTGTATTTCTTAATTTCTTTTTTGAATGGAGATACTTAACGTATAACTGTTTTCTTATGCATGTCCCACCATTATTTTGGGGGAGCAGATAACTTCATTTCTAGTTTCCCAGGTCCACATATGGAGAGGATTTTTTTTACCAAAGATAAATTATGCCCAGAACCTTACTCATAAAAATTTTAGATGATATAGCTGATTAAATGGTGAACTTTTGCATTGGTAAGATTTTAGACTTGAGTTTATGCTGACATGTGTTGAGCCTTTTAGAGACCTTGAAATGGGTAATGTATTTTGCATCTGGGATGAATATGAATCTTTTGAGCCAGTGAGAAGATTATGGTAGGCTGAATAATGCCTCCCCCTGCCAAAAGATGACTATGTTCTAATTTCCAGAAGCCGTGAATATGTTACCTTATATGGCAAAAGGATGTGATTAAGGATCTTGAAGTGGATAGATAGTCTAGATTTTTCATTGGACCTTATGTAGTCATAAAGGTCCTTATAAGAGGAAGGTAGGAAGATCAGAGTCAAAGTGATAGAACATGGAAAAGTCTCAACCAGGCATTGCAGACTTTAAAAATAGAAAATGATCATTAGCCAAAAAATGTGAGTGGTCTGTAGAATCTGGAAAAGACAAAGAAAATCTCCTCTGGAATCTTGAAAAGAAGCACAGACCCGACAACACCTTGATTTTAGCCCCATAAGACCAAATTTCAGACTTCTGACCTCCAGAACTATAAGATAACAAATTTGTATTGATTTAAGCTACCAGGGTTTCTTTTTTTTTTTTTTTTTGTATGTGTGTGTATTTTATTACAGAAGCAATAGAAAGAACCCTAAAACCTCATTTTTCAGATTTCTCATTCTGAAGGGAATGAAAATAGCAGGAAGAGAATAAGACACTCATCATTAAACTGTAGTACGTTTGTTGTAAATTCTGCTTAATGAAACATGGTGATGTCAATAGCCATGAGGAATGTGGGGCATTATCTGAAGCACAGTAGTTAAGACTATAAGCTTTGGAGTTGGTGCTGAATGTGAATTCCAACTTGGCCATGATCTTGGAAAAGCAAATTAATTTTCCTTCCTATCACCTAAGTTTGCTGATTTTGAAAATAGAGATTTGTATCCCTACCTTACCACGTCAATGTATAGATTGACTGAGAAAACTCTGCAAATAATTTAGCATGTGGCTGGCTCATGAAAAGCATAATCTGAATCATCTTTTTTATTTATTCATTCAGGAAGTTTACTAAGTACATAATATGTGGTAGACACTTTTTCACATGTTGAGGATAAAACAGTGTTCAAAAGGGATAAGTTCTTTGTGGACCTTGTATTTTATTTGAAGGGTTATGTTTTAAACAAGATAAAAATTTAAAATATTTTACATATTACATAGAAATAAATGTTCAGGAGAAACATAGAAGAAGGGAACATTGATGGTAGCCGGACACATGTTTATTTGCAAATGGCAATAATCCAGTACTGAAGGAAAAGCAGATGATGCAGGAAAAAGAAGAGAGTAGTGTTCTTGTTTCAGGTGAAGGGAAATAATATCCACTGCACAGGTGCAGGGATGGTCTTAGAAAGTGACACATAGAGCTCATCTGCAGTTAGAAGATAGGATAAAGTCGATGAACAAAAGCAGGTGGGTGGGTGTGTATTTTGCAAGTTCTCTTTTGATAGCTTCTATTTTCTAGGCCAATAGGTAGGTAGGTCATCATGTTTGATGTTGGGAGAATAAGCCAGGAGTAGGAGTTATCCATAAAAAAAGGAAAAGTGCCTAGACTAAACAAAGGAAGGAGGATTGGTCAGGTACCATAATCCAGCCCATTGTGTGATCATGAATTTAAAGTGAGATCAATCAACTTGGTTATTGTTTTTGTCTGTCCATTTTGGACTGCACAGATGGATGCATGGAATTTTCAGATAAATAGATTTAATAAAGGTCATACTCTAGCCAAAGTAAGTCAACAAAGAAAGAGATTGATAAGAGAGTTAAAGATATATGTAAAGGAATGATCGTAATGATTGAGCGGGGAATATAATATGGGTATGGAGGGAATTGAGGGCATGTGAAGGGAAAGACTTAAAGTAGAAGTGGCGAGATCAATGGATTGTTGGTCCTGGAGGGATCAGAGGATTATTGGAAATGAAGTACTAGAAGGAGTAAATTGAAGCACAGGAGAAGGCACCTGGAGAGTATCATATTTGCATTTGAAATACAGTTGTTTCTCATGACAAAGTCAAGAGTATGACTGACAGTCATCTAAGATAGGGCAGATAACAAGATCATTGGAGAAGATGGCAAGGTGCTGAGAGCCCAGAACATTAGATGGATCATCTACATGGATATTTAAGAAAATAGAATATGGAGTCTTAGAAATGGCTTATCAAAAAAGGCATAGTTTTTGTTTTATATATTCATTTTTAGTAAAGTCATTTAATACCCTATTAGCAAAGTGGCTTGTCTTTGACAAACTCCATTTACAATCACTACAGCCAAAAAACAAAAGAGAGTTTTATATATTTTTTATATATATTTCTACTTTATATTGTGGAAATGACCTCTGGATAAACACTATTAATAACAGAAGTGTCACCCTGAACTCAAGCTCTTTTTAGATAACTGAATTTCAGAGCTTTGCTCAATGCAAGGAAATGAATAGTTGTTAATGAATATGTGTTATCATATTAAAGGTATATATGACATACCTAAAGTCACAACTTTAGCTAATTTTATCTAATGTTAACCACATCTTTAGAAAGTGAGTTCTAGGACATTAATTTATCATCAATTGTTTGCATAATATAATGCACGTACTTAATTTCTTCCCATTACTTTCAATTCAAGCAAGCAGACTGGTTAATAATGTATTAGCCAGCTAGTGTAGCCATTAAACAGTTCTGCAGTTTAAAATATCACAATAATTAGACGTAACTACATTTCAACAAATACAGATCACTGATATTTAATTGGAGAAATTTTTCTTACCTTGAATAAATTTGGCATCTACTCATTCTTCTTAAAATGTCTAAATGCATCTGCTCTGAGCTATACAATATCTTTTCAATATGTTAAAACTTGTGAACATGAAAATGACTGAAATTATGAAAAGATAAAAAAATTATTGACAAATAAAGAAGATAATTTCATATAGCATATTATCTTGTATTTTTGAATGAAATTTACCAAACAGCCAATACAGAAATCTTGAATAAAGTGTTGAAGTTCAAGGAGAAATTTCATCTGCAAAAAAAAAAATTTAAAGCTAATTTTACTTTTGGACACTCACTGCTATGGCATAGCTAAAGTTTATAATATTCTTATCTAGCTTTACTGTTTTAATCTAGAGCCTGCAAAAGAACAAAAGACCAAAAGACCATTTATTCATGCCCTCGCTCCACAAGAAATGCTCTGTCTCTTGTCTCTTTACCCTCAACACCCTGGCTTCAAACTAGCCTTCATTCATTTAATAAGTATTTGTTGGGTTTTACAAGTACATAAACTCTTTTAGTAGTCAACTTGTTCCTGTGGGAAAAGGGGACAATAGGAATACATCCTGAGAACAGAGCTAGTGAAAGGGAAAACAAGCACAGAATTGACATGACTGTCTCAAAAAGGTCATTTTCTTTGTGTGAGACAAGCACTTAAACAAATCCAGGAGTGGTCTACACAGCCTTCTTAACCAGTGTGAATAACAATTCTTTCCTAGTAATGGAAAAACTCTTGGAAATCTCCCAGGAGCTGTCTCTACTTTATTGACACTAGTTCTTTTGAACTGACCATCCCTTTACAAAAAGAAAAGCAAACACTAGCTGCCTGGTTGGGTGTCAGCCTGTGTGAACAGAAACCTATAGTATTCATCAACACTCAGTATTAAAGCTCCAGAGATCTGTTGTAGCACTCATTCTCTCTCTGAAAGGATACAGGGTCATGGTCTATGAAGCAGGCGTGCAAGGCTAAAAAGAGAAAAAATGAGGCCTCTGCTGCCTTTACTTCCCATGTGGACACCCTCTAAGCAGGCTTCCTAAAGAAAAATGCTTGTCTCTTAGGCTTTTAAATATGTCATTTATCTTCATTCTTTGGCAGACTACATAATTTAAGAAAACAAACAATCTCAAGCACTTCTAAGTAAGGAGAAATTATTTTCCCTGCCTCCCCACTATATGGTCAATGACTAAAATCTATCTCCTGCCCTCTCATCACAGGAAGTGATTTGTGTATATCTACTTTGTAAAGAGTTGATCGACACATAAAAGCATTGTGATGTTTCACATTCACTGATCAAATGCCACTAACTGCCTCTACCTAAATCTGAGCAGGAAGAACCATCATTTTTATTATTTCTGTCAGTAACTGAGTTTTTCCCCCCAACCAAAATTACTTCTTTTCTGAATACTCAGAAACATTACACAAACAATGATGGGATAGGATCAAAAGAATGAGCAGAAATTTTTGAAGCAAGTTAAAAAAGGGAGACATAAAGAAGTGGGAATATCTGTTTCTGCTGTTATAACAATCACTCCTTCCCGTTAGTAACCAATTTAACACAGAGGTGCCCTGGTTGCTGGTGGCAACCCTCATTGGTGACACACTGATGGCATACAGCATAGTTTTTCTCCGTGGTCCCATGGGCACAACACCAGATTGCCATGCATATTGATTTTTCTCTCATCCCATCGAGACATCACAGCTTCCCCCTCAGAGCGTAGGTGTAGGCGAAACTTCATTCCTGAGACAGACAAGTATATGCTCACAGCATTGCTCTTGGAACAACCTCCATGGTACTCTGACACTTTTCAATTTACTCCTCTGGGGTTGAGAAAATTAAAGCTAAGAGCTCAGAGGACCTTAGACAATTCTAAAGAATAAAAAATAAAACAGCTGTGTTAAAACCAGCTCGATAATTTCTTTTCACTTTGCACTTTCCTTTTCTGAAACTGTGGCTGTTCAAGATACTGAGACAGAGAAAACTGAATCTGGCCTTGAAGTTTAAAAGAGGCAGATGCATCTGCATATAAGTGGTAAATCACTGTAGTCGTCATTACGATATTACTAAATTATCTGAACTGGGTGCTTACATAATTAGCATTCTAACACATTGGGCCTGGGGTTTGTGGTTACATGTTTGGCACACATGTGGTCTGGTGTCTCTGCAAACAACTGCCTGCACATTGTGGTTTCTCATAATTAGAAGCACAGGCAGGGAATATGGTGACAAACAGCAATGACTACACAAATGCTTTAATGTTTCCAGGGCTACTAAATCACAGTAATGCTTGAACCTTAGACCACAGGTCAAATTATTATTATTGTTGGGTAATTTTACAGTGATTAGAGGGGATCATGAGAGTTCATTTTTCTTCTTAGTTTCCTCCCATGAGAAGTCCCCAAGCATACACATCAAAAAATCTGCTCATCTAATCAAACACCATTCCCTTTGCCCACTTTGGGCTTTAGTCTGCTGATAAATCAATGGCCACACACAAAAGTGAAGTAAATAAGAACCTGGTAAATTTCAGGGACAGCTTCCTGGAATTTCTTTCACTCACCATTTCACTCTCACACAGATACAGATGTGTACACACAGATAGGCACACAAAAGCAGTCTTATCAGGGTGCTGATGTATGAAATCCCTGTTGTAATAGACTCTACTTTTAAACCAAGGTTTAACTTCCAAATATTCCTGACAGAGTTAATGCAAATCTGCACTGATACCAGTTTCTTTCATGAGAATTGTTTTTATAGAAAGAAGGTACTAGGAATGTGATGGGATGGAGAGAAAATGTGGCAGAAAAGATAAACTCTATTTCTCAATTTTGTAGGATATATCCAGCTCAGAAAAACTATGATTAAGTCACATGTCAAGATTTGGTTTATGTCACTTTCATAAAACATGTTGGCTTATAAGAATTATGGAATATCTTTGATGTCTAAGTATTCAATTTTTCCTTGATTTCATTTCTTTTAAATTAATTTTGTCCAAAGAAAACACTTGAACATATCTTGATTTCAAGTTTTAAAAGCAATCTAGTTTGAAGTTTATGTGAATGTATATTTTGAAATAGCTTCTGAAATTCTATAAAATGCCTCATAGTGGTGGTTCTGAAGGTGATGCTCTTGGTAGGATTGCTCTTCTCCAGGATGGGGCTTATTCATCTTTTTTATTCAGACACTCCATTGGAAAAACATAATTAAGAAAGAAGAATTAGTTAATCTGGCAGGGGAAGGGAAAGAGCTAAGGTGAAAATGCTTGGTGCTAGGGTTTTGCTCTTGGTTGTTTTAAAATTCATGGAGGCTCTAAATCCTGTCATAGTCTATAAATAATTCCAATAAAGAATGTCAAGGATAGAAAGGGATTTCTCTACATGGAAGCTGGATGACATTTGATCTCCTTAAATACACAATGATCTCATACCTCTTTCAAAGCTATACCTAGTCTTGTTCAAGTTTTGCAATTACACCTCAAGACATTAGCCAACAAAATATCTAAAATGCATATGTCATCCTTATTTTAAAGCATAATGAATATAATCATTACAAAAACAAATATAATAGCTAACATTGCTTTACCTCATACTATGCATAAGAAATGTTAATTCTATTATTTCACTTAAACTTTACAATACTAAAAATCTAAGTTTTATTATTTTTCTCATTTTACTGAGGAACCTGAAGGATGGATGGTGGTAACTTATCTTAATTCATAGAGCTAGCAAAGATGAGTCAAATATATGATCCACACAGTCTAACTCACAACGAAACACACAGTCAACATATAAACATAGGGCAAAATAGTTACATTTATAGTACATTTAGAAAACAGATTTTTATCTAATTGAATTACTATTATTATTATTACTTACAGATTACAACAGAAAGAAAGTTTTCTGAATTTAAAATCCTATTCAGAAATCTGAAAGGCATTAAGCCACCATGACAATGCGTTCTGTGAATTGATTTTCCATGATCTCAGCAATCTATGTTACTTTGAGATGAACTCAAACCTAACTCCTCCTTGACAGGGAAGAAAGGGAAAAGGTTATTATAAAGAGATGACTAGAATTCACTAGTATATACCAATGACTTTGGCAAGACATGTCAAAACTTGTAGCATTATGGCACAGCTTACATAAACTTCATATAAGGTTAGCTCATTTATCTACCATCAACCCATAAAACTGATGTTAATATGACATTACATTTAACTTGAGCTTCCCTTTGTTTCTCTTTTCTTTAAAATTCCAACTTCTGATTTTGTTTACTTAGTAGTATGTGAACTAATTAGATGATAGATATAGGAAGCTATGTTAAGTTAGTGGTGCTCCCCAAACTGGTTCCTGTTATTTACTTTTGCCACAATGTTCTGTATTATTTACATTGTCTTTGCTTATTTTTTAAAATAAATTTTAGTTCTTTTCAGGTATAGTTGGCATACAAACATTGTATAAGTTTCAGGTGTATAAGTTTCAGGTGTGCCGCATGGTGATTTATACGTTTATATAACTTAACAAAGTGATCACCCAGATAAATCTAGTACCCATCTGACACCACACATAGTTATCACAATATTATTGACTATATTCCATATGCTGTACTTTACATCCCCATGACTATTTTATAACTGCCAATTTGTACTTCTTAATCCCTTTCCCTTTTTCACCCATCTCCCAACCCCCATCATATATGAAAACCATCAAAATGTTTTCTATATGAGTTTGTTTCTGTTTTATTTTGTTCTTTGGGTTCCACATGAAAATGAAATCATATGGCATTTGTCTTTGTCTGCCTGACTTATTCTATTCAACATAATACCCTCTAGGTTTATCCATGTTGTTGCAGGTGGCAAGATTTTATTTTTCTATAGCTGAGTAATATTCCATTGTATATACGTACTACTTCTTCCTTAACTAGTCATCCATTGATGAACAATCAGGTTGCCTCCATATCTTGGCTATCATAAACAATGCTGCAGTAAAAACATGGATTCTCATGTTCCTTCAAAGTAGTGTTTTGGTTTTTCAGATAAATACCCAAAAATAGGATTATGGTCTTTCTTTATCTCTTGTTAGAGCCTTCCTTTTAAAGTCTATTTTGTCTAGTATAAGTATTGCTACCCCAGTTTTTTGTTTGTTTATTCTTTTCTTTTTCGTGAAATATCTATCCCTATACTTTCAGTATGTGCGTGTCTTTTGATCTGAAGTGAGTCTCTTGCAGGCAGCATATGTAAGAGTCTTGTTTTCTTATTCATTCAGCCATCCTATCCTTTATTTGGAGGAGTTAATCCATTTAAGTTGTTGCTAGATATGTAGTTATTGCCATTTTATTATTCATATTTTTATTCTTTTTTTTTCTTTTTCTTCTTCTTAAAGGAGTTCCTCTAACATTTCATGTAATACTGGTTTAACAATGATGAATTCTTTTACATTTTTCTTGTCTGGAAAGCTCTTTATCTGTCCTTCAATTCTAAATGAAAGCTTTGCTGGGTAGAGTAATCTTGGTTGTAGATCCTTGCTTTCCATCTCTTTGAACATTTCCTGCCAATTCCTTCTTGCCTGCAAAGATTCTGTTGAGAAATCAACTGACAGTCTTATGGGAGCTACCTTGTAGGTAACGATGCTTTTCTCTTGCTGCTTAAGATTCTCTCTCTGTCTTTAACTTTTGGCATTTTAGTTATGATGTGTCTTGGTGTGAGTCTCTTTAGGTTTGGAATTCTGTGCTTCCTGGACTTGTATATCTATTTCCTTCACCACATTAGAGAAGTTTTCTGCCATTATTTCTTCAAATAGGTTTTCAATTCCTTGCTCTCTCTCTTCTCTTTCTGGTATCTATATGATGTAAATGTTGCTGTTCTTGATGTTGTTCCAGAGATCCCTTAAACTAGCCTCATTTTTTTAGATTCCTTTTCTTGTTGCTGTTATAACTGGGTGTTTTCTGCTACCTTATCTTCCAAATTGCTCATTCACTCCTCTGTTTTATCTAATCTATGGTTGACTCCCTCTAATGTCTCTTCATTTCAATTATCGCATTCTTCATTTCTGACTGTTTTTTTTTTTTACATATTCTATCTCCATTTTTATGTTTTCTATCTCTCTGTTAAAATTCTCATTGAGTTCATCTACTCTTCCCCTAAGTTCATTGAACATCCTTATAACTAGTGTTTTAAATTTTTCATCTGCTAGATTGCTTGTCTGTATTTTGTTTAGTTCTTTTTCTGGAACACTGTTGTGTTCTTTCATTTGGGACATGTTTCTTTGTCTCCTTATTTTGTCTGCCTCCTTTGTATTTGTTTCTATTTATTATGTAGGGTTGCTATGTCTCTTGGTCTTAGTAGAGTAGCCTCATGTAGTAGGTAGCCTGTGGGGCTCAGCAGCATAGTTTCCCTGGTCACCTGGGCTGAGTGCTCCAGGTGTGTTTCTTGTATAGGCTGTTTGTGTCCTCCTGTTATAGTTGAGCTTTGGTTACTGTTTGCACATCAACTGGGAGGAACTGACCTTCGGGATGATTGGTTGTGAGGACTGGCTAGTAAGGGGCTGACCCTATAAGGTAGGATTCAATTTAGCAGGGCTCTAGTTCCTTCCCAGTCTGCTCTTTGAGTGTGTCATCCTTGGATGAAGCACCTGGGTGGTGCTCCAGCATGGTCTGAAGCTGGTCATTCAGTGTGTTAACCCCAGGGCCTCCTGGAAAGGGCTCCAGCTGCAGCCTGTGCCCTGCCCAGGACCACTTGGCAAAAATCAACAAGCAATCCAAAAATGTTCACTACCCCCATTAGGCTTGGAAGTGCCCAGGAGACCAATCCATAATCCAAGGCAGTCTACTGCTAGTACCAGGCTTGGAGCTACTCAGCCAAAGTTTCAAGGCATGCTGACCAGATGCTGCTTGTTTGAGTTTTGCAAAACTTTGAAAGATTTTAGGAAAGTCCAAAGCATGAGCCAAGACAGCCCGCTTGTATGGAAAAGCCATAGGAAGTGGCTTGGGTAGGCTTGCATGTTGAGTGGGATAGAGTCTCAAGGAATCACCGGGGCAGGGTAACCATGTTAACCAGGTTGACGGAGACTCAGATATGGCCCCTGCCAGTGTCTGCAAAGAAACAGTAGCCCCTGCCAGCACTTTTGTCTCAGAGTAAGCTGCCCCTCCAGATCTCACTCTGAAGCCAGACAATTCAGTTTCTCCCTGCTTGTCCCTGGAACCATTCAAGTTGCTCCTGCAGTGCTAGAGCTCAGAGTAAGTGAGTCCATCAGAGAGTAAGTTCACTCATGGGCCCCTTAAGAAGAACGTCTGTGACTCCAGTCGCCCTCTGTCTCACTGAGCCACAATCTCCACTTTTTTTTATAGCCAGAGGTGTGGAGACACCTCTTCTTGGTACTGGAACTTGGTACTGGAAGTTGAGGTGCCTTGTGTGGGACTGGAGCCCCTCACTCTTCCAAGAAAATCTCCGCAGCCGAGACATTCCTCCTGATTTTTAACTACACCGCATCCCTACCCCTCCTACCAGTCTCAAGGTAGCTTCCTATGTATGTCCCCAGTTGTATGGCTTCTAGTCAGCTACACTTCAAGTGACTCCCAATAAAACTGTTCTGGATCTTAGTTGTAATTTTGATGTGGGTATAAGAGGAAGCAAGCACAATGTTTACCTACTCTGTCATCTTGACTAGGACCCTAATGTTCTGCATTTTATACCAGTAGAAAAAAGCAGATAAATCAGAATTGACTTCTCTATGAAAATGGTTTTCAGAAACGTATCATACAATTGGATGTAGCTTCCACAGTTCTCATAATTACTCCCTTTCAGTCTCTATATACAACTGACTAGTAGTCAACTTGGATATGAAATCTGGATATTATGGAATTGAAAGTATTATGCTTATATTTTGATCTAGTGACTTTAAATATGCAACATTTTTACAGATCTTTATGAAAGCATTCACAGCAACCTATTATGTGCACTGCTGTGGATAGATGATAAAAAGACAATTGATGATGATGATGATGATGATGATGATAATGATGATAGATAGATCGATAGATATAATAGGTATGATAGATGATAGAAAGAAAGAAAGATGATAGATAGATAGATAGATAGATAGATAATAGATAGACAGATAATACTGATATAAAGAAGTGCCTCCTCTTCACCCACATGGTCAGCTATTCATTTATATTTATGTAGGTTTCCATTTTATGTCATGCCTCTGTAGAACATGGAACTCCAGCTCATTTTAGCCCCAAATGTACTCTGATAAATTGTAATTATATATTTACTCTAGAGAGGTCATCCAGTCATAGAAAACAGAGTTCACTTGAAATGTAGTTTTTAGATACTTTTCTGGTTATGACTGCTTTAATAACCTTGGGTGAATTACTTAACCCTTAATCTGTTAAATCTATGGATTTATTTAGAATAATGGAATAATGAATATAAAAATGGATTGTTCTGACATGTATGCTAATATTCATAGAGCATTATTTACAATAGTCAAAAGGAGGAAACAACCCAAATGTCCATCAACAGTCTACAGCCATGCTACCCTGAACAAGCCCAATCCTGTTTGATCTCAGAAACTAAGCAAGGGCGGGCCTGGTTAGTACTTGAATGGGAGACCACCTAGGAAGACCAGGTGCTGTAGGCATAAAAAATAAAAAATAAAAAATAAGGGATCATAAACTGACAAGTTCCTTGCAATCTATGAGGACAACCAAGGGTTGCCTCGCCAAAAAAAAAAAAAAAAAAAAAAAAAAAAAAAAAAAAGTTCATCAATAAATGAAGAAATAAACAAAATGTGACATATACCAATAATAGAATATTATTCAGCTATAAAAAAAATGAAGATCTAACACATGCTACAACATGGATGAGTCTTGAGAACATTTTGTGAAGTAAAATAACCCAGGCACAAAGGAGAAATATTGTATATTGCTGATTATATGACATACTAGATTGGCAAATTCACAGAGACAGAAAGTAGATTATATGTCACCAAGGACTGAGGGGAGAAGGAAACAGGGAATTAATGCTTAATGAGTACAGAGTTTCTGTTTGGGATGATTTAAAAACTTCGGAAATAGATAGTGGTGATTGTTGTACATTATTGTTAATGCATTTAATGTCACTGAATTAACATTTTAACATACTACACAAAGCCACATGAATAAGACCAGGAGACTTATGAGCTTTTCTTAGCACATAGAAACAGACACAGAAAGGCAGCCAAAATGCAAAGACAAAGAAGCAGAAACCATATGAAAGAACACAACAAAGATCCAGGAATAATGAAGTCAAACAATCTAACAGGTGCAGAGTTTAAAGCACTGGTTATGAAGATGCTCAATGAACTTATAGGAAATATAGATGAATTCAGTAATTTAACAAAGAGATAAAAAAAAAACATAAAAATGGAAGTGGAAATTATAAAAGGGAACCAGCCAGTCAGAAATGAAGAACACATTATCTGAAATGAAAAATATATTAGAGGGAATCAACAAAGTGGATAAAAAAGAGGATAAAACCATCAATACAGAGGATGGGAAAGCCAAGGACACTCAATCAGAATGGCAAGGAAAAAGAAGCCAAGACTAATAATAATCATTTAAGGAGCCTATGGGACACAATTAAATGTAAAAATATCTGGGTCATAGGGGTACCTGAAAGAAAACAAGAAGTCGAAGAGCTATTTGAAGACATAATGATGGAAAACTTCCCTAATCTAATGAAAGAAATAGCCATACAACTCTAGGAATCTCAGAGAGTCTCAAATAAGATGAACCCAAAGAGGCCCACACCAAGACACATATTAAAATGCCAAAGTTTAGATACAGAGAGAATCTTAAAAGCAGGAAAAGAAAAGTAATTAGTTACCTATAGGGGAGCACCCATGAGACTGGAAGCTGATTTCTAAAAAGGAACCATGCAGGACAGAAGGGCTTGGCACAAAATATTCAAAGTGATGAAATCCAAGATCTACAACCAAAAATTTTTTAGCCGGCCAAGATATCATTTAGTCAGATAAAAAGCTTCCCAGAGAAAAATAAACTAAAAAAATGTATCAGCGTCAAGTCAGTATTACAAGAAATGTTGGAGGAACTTCTTCAGGAAGAAAAAACATGTATCAAAAACATGGACAAAGGTTCACATATACAATGGAATATTACTCGGCCATTAAAAAAGAATGAAATCCTACCATTTGCAATGACATGGATGGATCTAGAGGTTATAATGCCGAGTGAAATAAGTCAGACAGAGAAAGATAAATACCGTATGATTTCACTTATATGTGGAATCTAAGGAACAAAAAGAACAAACGAATCAAAAACAGACTCACAAATGTAGAGGATGATCTGGAGAAGGCTAGAGGGGAAGGGTTTGGAGGTCCAGGAGTATGGGATAAAGGGTTAAAGAAGAACAAATTAGTAGTTGATAAATGGTCATGAGGATGGAAAGTATGGCATTGGGAATGCAGTTAGCATTAAAGTAGTGGCTAGGCAGAGAACCAGAGGAGAGAAAGAGCAATTAGGATGATCATTTTGTAAACTATATAAATGTCTAACCAATGTACTGTATGGTTTAAACTAATAAAACAAAATTGAAAAATAAACAAATAAAAAATAAAAGCAAAAACTCCAAAAAACGTGAAAATAGAATGGTAATAACTACATTTCTTTCAACAAGTACCTCAAATAAAAGAGAATTAAGGGCTCCAATCAAAAGATAGGAAGGCTGAAAGGATAACAAGACCTCTACATAGGTTGCCTATAAGAGACTCACTTCAGATTAAAAGATATACAGAGACCAAAAGGAAGGGGATGGAAAAGATATTGCCTTGATGGACCTAGAGGGTATTGCGCTGAATGAAATAAGTCAGATAGAGAAAGACAAATATTGCATGATTTCATGTACATGTGGAATCTAAAGAACAAAATAAACAAACAAAAAAAGAAATGGAAATAAACTCATGGCTGCAGAGAATATTTTGAGGGCTACTAGATAGGAGGGAGTTTGGGGGGATGGTGAAAACGGCAAAGGGATTAAGAATTTCAAATGCATAGTTACTAAATAGACAAGGAAAACAGTTAATGCTGTAATAAATATATAAGGGGGGAAAGGGGTGCTAGATTTAGTGGGATGATCACTTTGTGAGTTATATGGATCTCTAATCACTATGCTGTACAACTGAAACTAATATATGATTGTATGCCAACTATAATTGAAAAAAACTCATTGAATTGTACAATGTAAATATCAGCAACTAATTGTCTATTATAATTTAATAAAGCTAGGGGGGAAAAGAGAACAAAACCAAAGTTATAAAAAAAATTACCTAAACTGGCATATTTTGTGTTATATATTTTACCACAATTTTAAAAATTAATAATGTCATATGCCAAAGACTAAATGAATTGTACATATTAAATGAGTGAATACTATAGTATGTGAATTTTATATCAATAAAGTTGTTAAAAACAAACCAAAAACTCGATTGTTCTAAGGTTCG
>CM053513.1:27440586-27488712 GCA_028627145.1 Eidolon dupreanum
GATCTATAATAAGGCTATGGAAGGTTAAATTATATGCTCAAGGTCACATAACAAGTGGTCTGAAACAGAATTCAAACCCATGTCCAAAAGATTCTAGAGCAACATTGGGTTTTCATTCTACAAACTTCCCCGGTCCTAGCTCCCTATTCTAGTTATATTTGTATTACACTTTAAGTACTATCTCAATCCCAACTCCTTACCAAACCTTAAATAAAGGTTGAATTTATTTCAATTATAAATAATGGGAAGGAACTTAAAAAATTAATAAAAATCAATTTTTAAGGCAAAATTAAATCTGATTTAAAGCATGGATAGAGAGATTTAGTGGTGGCAAGGGGGATTTCCTTGACCTGTTAAAATGACCCATCAGTGGCCACCTTCTCTAGTAACACATAGGCAGTCAATGCAAATATGAGGACAAGTAAAAGAGGACACCATGAAGGACAGGTGATTAATATTATCTTGGAAAGAAAGGGCGGAGGCGAGTCAATGCATGTGACTCAGTGCTTCACTTTGAAGTTTTCCTAAATAGCAAACCATGAAATTGTTTCAAAAATGAAATTTTTTTGAAATTCTGGTTAAATAAGGAGTAATAAACACATGAGTCTATTTCTGCCCACTCCTTTAACATTATCAAAATGAGAGGAGAGAAATAATAGCACTATAAGCCCTCAGTAACAAAAACAAGCAAAGAAAGAAACAAACAACTGGATAGGAGACAACAGCCTAAAAGAAAGAAAGAATGTGGACAAATATTTTGTATATAGGAAGCTGATGAAGGAGAGGCTACTGACTTAGCTAAGAAAGGAAATCTAAACTCTTACATGTCTACTAAAGTAGGTAATGATGAAGCAAAAGATAATACCCCTTAGAACCGAAGATAGACTTGGGTTCTACGAACTTAGCACAATGTTTCATGAAAATGTCAGAGTAGGGCTTAGGGTTAAAGAGAGCCGAGTAGATGGAACGGCTTAATAAAGAATAAGATCTAAGTTTGTTCCTGCAACTTTTGCAAATAGGCAAACATCCCTCCTCAACTTTCAAAAGCTAGACTAGTTTTATTCTCTCAAGAAAATGAACCAGAAAATTTGGACTCATGATTTCCCATGTGATGAAGCCATGGTGAGTTACTCAAGAGAAAGAAGAGAATTAAAATTTTCTGTAGTTTCACACTGGAACTCCTAGCCCTATTCTCACACCTCTCCTCATAGACCACTGGCACTCCAGGATATACTGCCTAAAGATTTGTCTTTGAAAAATTTCAGAGAAAACTTACAATTAGTAACACATAGGATGTCTGAACCCAAAGGACAAGCCTCAAATGCAGGCCATCAACTGTGGAGCCATGCACAACTTTTCAATGCCTCACTCTTAAAATGAACCATCAAACAGTAAGGGTAACCATAATCTGAAGAAATCATTCTATGTGAGACACAGAGTGGGGGCACTGGAATTTAGAAGGAAAAGAGACAGCACAAGGGACAAAAAAATAATTCAAAAACTAAAATATTTAAAAGTAGATCCACGGAGAAAAAAAGAGATTGTATCCATAAAACGCAAATAGGATGCTATTTTTAAAACAACAACCAAAAAAAAATAATAATGTAAAACTTTTATAGCTCTTGGGAAAAAATGTCAATGAAAGAATAGAAAGAAAAGTCAAGAAAGCCTCAGAGAAAGTGGAATAAAAAGCAAACAGGCAAAGAGAGAGAAAAAGAAGTAAGAAATTCAACTGTTAAGAGATCAATCATCGAAACAATAGTGCCATAGAGAATGGAAAAAAAAAATGAAGGGAGAAAATTATCAAATTAGTTCAGGTAATCTTCACAGATTGAAAAAAGTTAGTTTCCAGGTTGAAAGAGTCCTGCAAATTCCCAGATCAGAAAATAAAGAAGACCCACCCTAAGACCCATCACTATGAAATCACAGCCTCCTGGAGATAACAGATTCCTGAGAGATCCAAGGAAGTTTAAGTCATATTCAAAGAATAGGGATCAGAATAGCATCTGACTTCTTAACAGCAGAATTAGAATCTAAAGGTACTAGTAGAGAAGTACTTCCAAAAATTTGAGAGATAATGATTTCACTCTAGAATTCTAAGTATAATAAATCATCTATTAAATGTGAAAGTAGAATAATGTTTTCTCATTTTATTCAAGACCTAGAAAAATTTACATTCATTTGTACACTTTCTTAGAAAGTTGCTGTAGAATGTGCTACAGCAAAATAAAATAATAACTAAAATAAATAAAATAAAGTAATAACAATAGTAGCAATACTGATAATAATGATAATAATAATAAAAAACATATATGATATAAGTAATAGTAGAACCTAACAGGAAAGACAAAATGAAGTGTGGGAAGTCTGACAATGACTGATGTGCTCCAAACATGCGTATCAAGCAACCCAGACTGAAACAGAAACAGCTATGAAAGGGAATGACTGGGCCATGGGCATGGAGTGGAGAGCTGTTTGGGTATTTAAATATAGTATATATATCCATGCGACAAATAGTAATGGCATTTTCAAAAATCACAAACAATTTTTAAATGAGGTAATTAATAAATCAAAAAAGAACACAAAATGTACAAGAAAAGAAATATAATTGTAGCACACTACTTAGCTCACTGTGAACAATATTTATATAAGCATAACAATGCAAACATTAACCTCTAATTGAAACACATATGTGTGTGTGTGTGTATGTAAATTATGTGGGAAAAAATAAGAGAACTGGGTATAAGGCAGCTAAATATTAATCATGATAAGAGGAAGGCAATAGAAAAATCAAATAGTGGTTGCGGTATAATTATATGTATGTATGTATGTATATATATATATGTGTGTGCGTGCGTGTGTGTGTGTGTGTGTGTGTGTGTGTAGATATTTAGTTTTTGTCTTTAGTTCCTGGCACAGAGCTTTAAAAAACCTTTGGAAATTCCTGAGTGATAGGAGTGTCTTTTGTTATTCACGAAAAAGCCTTTTTCAACCACACCTGAGTTTATGCTAATGTGAAAATGGGGTCCCTAAATAGCTTCAGAATGAGGGCTGGTTGCCAAAAATAAATAAATAACTAAACAAATAAACAAACAATCAACCAGGTGACTAGAGCATTGGAACTTCCAACCCCATGATTAATCAATCATGTTTATGCAATGAAACCTTGATAAAAACTTAGACAGTGAGGCGCAGGGAGCTTCCAGGCTGGGGACCACAATGATGTGTAAAGAGGGTGATTTGCCCATATGCATAGGAGATGCATAGGAGAAGTCATGGAAACTCTGAATTCTCCTCCCTCTCCCACTAGGAACTATGCATCTCTTCCACTTGGTTGTTCCTGAGTTGCATCCTTTATAATAAAACTATAATTGTAAGTATTGTACTTTCACTAAGTTCTGAAAGTTGTATTTGAAAATTATCCAACCTTAAAGAGTGTGTTGCAACTCTCAAATTTGTAGACAAGGAAGAAATACAGGTGGCTTGGGGACATCCAGGATTCTCAGCTGGCATCTGAATTGGGGACAGTTTTGTGGGATTGGAGGTCTGTACTAACTCCAGATATAATTGAATTGTGAGACACTAAGTTGATATCAGAGAATTGGATGTTTTGAAGCAGTACAAAAGCATAATATTTTGCAATATGAAAGTTAGTACCAGAAGAAAAAGCTAAAATGGTTCAAATTTATTTTCTCCAGAGAGCCAGATTAAAGGGTAGACAAGAGTGGACAGGGGTTGCTTTATTTACTTAAAATCTTTTAAATTTGTTTACTATGTGCATATATTACATTGATAAAAATGAAATTTAATTTAAATAAGAATTAATTCATTTCTAAGAGGTGAGGGTATCATTTTATTTTATTATTCACTAAGTTCTCCAAATTATATTTGCCCCATATTTATTAAGTATCTGACATTCTGTGCTCAGTGGGGAATAAAAGGACTTTGAGAATGTGAAGAATAAGTGAGAAGAACCACATGAAAAAAGTGATAGAATAAATACAGAGAAATATATACTGTAATATTAAAAACTCATCGTTATTCTCCACTGTCAAAAGTAGGTGTCTTTTTCTACTGGACAAGTTTTCAGAACATATTTTGGCATATCATGATTGATTAAATAGAAATTACAATTTGCATTATACAGATTATCACTTATTATACAAAAGTACTGAAAAATTATCATAGTATATATCAAAAATCATTTTGTAAGTTTGGGAAGACTCATGTTTTATATAAAATATGAACCAAGGCTGTTTTATTTTCATGCCTAACTCCTCATTTGGCATCCAATTTTTAGGTTAATATTGGAATTGTGATCTGTGCTACAATTTGCTTTGATGGTCTCCAAGATCATTGATTTTGTTTTGGTGTTATGTACTCTTCAAGGTTTACCCAATGAAGTTTAAGTTAGTTACTTTTTTTTCCATTTGGATCAGTCTATTTATTAATTACAGCTTGCAAGAAGAATGTACAGATGCATTATTCTTCACTATTTAAATTCCCAGAAGAACTATAACTCTGCTATAGCAAGGCTGAAACCCCCTCATCCCAAATCCTTTCTGCCCCATTGAAACAATGGTTTTCATTATGCACTTTTTTATGAATTTGAGGTTTCTCAGGCAAGTATCATTGTATTAGTACAGAGCAGGCATTAAAACATTTAACAACATAAAGCAGGATTTTATTGGGGCATAATCATATTATGAAAAACGTTGTGTTAATCTAACAAATTTTATAAAATCTTCTCAGTTAGTTGCATCAAGTAAGAGATGAGAGCCAGTAGAGTCTAAAGCTAGGGTGGGTATTTTGGCAACACCGACAGTTGAGGCAATAGTAATGACGCTATCCTTCAGCCAGAAGTGCCCTGTCCTTAATGTTCCTTTTCCCCTCCTTAGTCTACCTTCAATTCTTCTTTATTTCCCATCACTCCTGTCTCTCCTACTCCCATTGCTTCTTCCTGCCAAAAATATCTATTTAGCAGGTGTTATGTGTCAGTCCAATAAGTAACATACACGTATGGATCTTAACTCATTAATCTTCACTACAGCCCTATGGGATGGATGTTATTTCCATAACACTGATTAAAAAAAAAAAAAAAAAAAAAACCTGAGACACAAGATGAACTCCCCAAATTCACATAGCTAGAAATTCCATGTTCTTAAACTTTACATTATACTTAATTGTTACTTATATACTGCTTAACAAGTCAAGCCTGATGCTCTGAGGCAGCCTTATTAACCCCCTCCCCTCAGGATTTCTTCTCCAGTGATTCTTAAAGAAACCCAACAAATTTCATCTTCCAATAGTTTACCCAGATTGGTCAGACTTTTGCCTGCCATGCAGTTGTTAGTTTCCCAGTTTGCCTTCAGATTCTTAGACCACTTCTACCTTACAAAGCAATGTGGAGGGTTGTTACTGACAAGTAAGAGGAAAAAGATTTGCTGGATCTGAATTCACCCATGTGACATGGCTGTTTTGGCTTTAGCTTCAGGGTGCCTTTTTCCTAAAGCTTACTTGTGCTTTATAAGCTGGTGTGGGCAGACTGTTGTTCCTAAAATGAGGAATAATTCCTGCCTATTAGCAAGTGAGTTTACCTCCAGGAAACCACTGTAAGTCAGTACAAATAGAAGAGTTTCAGCGGGAGCCTAAATTAACCTGCAGGAGCCTTTCAGCGCTGCAAGCAATATTACTTCCAAACACAACAAGGTCAGCCCAGTCACGATTTTGGCTCTGCTTCTAAAGTGAAAATGATTTTTGAAAGAGAACTTGCCTGTTGCTTTATGTTGTGGAGAAGAAAAGAAATATTAATAAAAGGTGACTAATCAAGTGCTAGAAGACTTGAAAACAGAAGTTTTCTGATTAGCAATGCAAAGCTAGGATCATGTCTTCTTGTATTTGTCGAAGTGGGGAACATAAAATCCTGCTAACCTATTCAGCTAGCTAAAAGGTTTCCATGACAACTGTAGGAACTTGGAACATTCAGTACTTTTATCTTCAAAAATAACCTTTCAGTAAAGCAAGAGATTGTTAAAAGCACTAACCCACCTCACCTTTCCAGTCCAAGGTAACTACCTGACCATTATCTTAGTCTCTTATCTTACTACCCTACAAAATTTTCAAATGGTCTTTTTACCCCATGGCATAGAAATAAAAATTCAGGTAACCAGCCCAGGATAAACTGTTTAATCTCAGCAGATTATAACCCTTTACTTTTTGCCATTAATTCTTCCAGAGGAAAGAGAAATTCTGTGCAAGAAATTATAAACATAAAGTCATTTCTTCTCTTCTTTTAAAGCCAATCAGGTTGAAAATAGAAATATAGTTATCTTATAAATTCTTTTCTGAAAAGCCAGCAATACCTGCATGATCATAGTAGATAATATAGGAAAACGCTAAGAAAAAAAGAAGCATGCATTAACTCACAACCCAAAAAGCCTAACTGTGGTTAAAATTTTTATATATTCCTGACTAGTGTTTATATCATATCTCTTGTTTGTTCATTTTTTAAAACTTAACCATTCTTTAAGTTGGATGCACAGAGATAAGCTTGAATAATGGAGGGTTTACTGCAAAAGCAAAAACAAAAACAAAAAGACACATACTAGATAATCACTTAGATGGCAGTGCCTCTAAGACTGACTTCATGAAGAATGAAATGAATACTTGATGAACTTAATGAATACTCAAATGTAATTAACCTTCATCTGTGCATTTGGCATTTATATTTTTTTCCAGAAACAGATTCTGTTGGTCATCATCCAACATGGAGCATCTCTTTCCCTGGCATATTCAATTCTTGCCTAGGTGGCACACTTAGTTTTAGGTATCACAAATGGCAGAAACCTCAGAAATCTTACTGGGCCACTTTAACTTTCCTTGCACAGAAGACAGTCTCAAAGGCCCTTACCAGTATATCTTATACACAATCTGATATCTTATTTTACCCAGAGATTTATCATCATCAGAAGTGGGACAGTAGGGGTGGCTCGCCGCAGGTGTATACAGTGAGCAGGAAGTGGGGCGGAGGTACTAGAGAGAAATTAGAAGCAATAATTAATAAATAAAGCCAACTAAAATTCAGCCTGCTTTACATTACCATGAAGCTCCAGCAATTTTATCCATAAAGGATAATATCAATACTTCTCCAAAAACATTTTTTACTGATCTAAATTATAAATATTTAGTGAAGATGATGATGAATTTTACTAAAACAATATATTTTTTAAAACTTCGAGTTAGCAACTTTTAGTTATTCACATTTTAATAAACTTTGTGATTTACATGGGAGCTAATTTAAAGGACTCCCTGTGTGGTCAATGACACAGAGGATTAACTACACATTTTCATCCCTCTCAGAAGGAAGTTCTATAGGGTTCAGAACCACTGAAGCTCACTTCGGGTGCAGTTCATGTATTCTATATTCTATAGAATACAACTATATTCTATACATTCCTTCACCTAACCAGTAGATTTGAAATAACTGTGGTAGTAAAAATGAAGAAACAGAATTTGCGTTACTTCAGGGCTGTCATTCTATGTGCAAATCATTCTCTGAAACAAGGAAATCAGTCTTTGGAAGTATTTCTGCACCTACTTTCCCTGCCTCCCTTCCAAAAAATATGAACTTTAAAAGCATTAATTTATTATTTTTTTCCTTTTTTGTACTGTAATATTTACTTTTAAAATTTACTTGGGTCTATTATTTATTGGCATGTATGTAATCATATAAAAAGTTCATGATCAGAAAAATTTTACTATTCATGTTTTTTCTAGCCATTGTTACTGTTTGTTACATTTCATGATTATTACTGAAAATAATTTTGTCCTCTGAAAGGAGAGAGGATATTTAAAATGATGCATTCCAAATGTCAAATACTCTAGATATTTCATTGTCTATTAGGTTTTAATCATTTAAGTATATTAAGTTTTTACTATAAACACTGTTTTACTATAATAATATTCTTTTATTCAAACATGACAAAATTTATTTAACAATCTTTTATTGGACAATTAGCTTGTTTCCATGTTTTCTCATTAATAACACTATCCTGCGCAACTGTACAAATTTTGTTTCTACTTTCTGACTTTGCCTCAGTCTAATTTTATGGGACTACTTATAGGCAATAAACAAGGCCAAAAAACATAGAGCAGGAGCACCACAATCGATTATCCACAAACTAGGTTATGTGAATCATCACTGAAGTGAACTCTAGCTTATTCAATAGTTAATCATCCACAAACTGGATATCAATAATTTAGATGACCTACCTACAGCATCCGAGGGAAAAAAAATGTTATGGTGCATTGGCTTTAAAAAGCCTTAAGAATCTCTCTTTTTTTATATACAGTCTATTATTTATGTGCAGTATTCTTGAACATTTCCATCTATCATGTTATGCAGAAGCTTTGCAGAATAAAATCCTCCCAGGCAGCTCCTAGTCATCTGGGGCATCCTAATCTGCTATATTTATTCATGTTTCAATGCACATGCTAAATAAGAAATTGTCAAGATGACACAAAGGGCTATTGATATTCAGCTTTGTTCTTAAGCTCCGAGTCAGGTAACATTTCTCTGGGTAGTTTATTTCCCAGGAAACTTTCGTGCAGAAAGTAAGGAAAATCTGATGCACCAAGGAAGCAGCCCTGCCCTAAAATCACAATGTAGTGTATTTAGGAGAGGATTATTCTATGAGAGACAGAGCACAGTCACCATTAAAAATTTGGTTCTAGTACCAGACTGCCTGAGTTTAAATCCCACTGGCTGGTTCAGGGCCTACTCCAGGCTCTGGAATAAAAGAATAAACAAGCTATAGTCCCTGCTCTGATAGAAACTTAAAGTTTAGAAAGAGAGACAATTAAAAGGACCATTATATAAGAGAATATAGATCAAGGCACCCCACCCAGCCTCAGTATATCTGCCAGTTATTATTATTATATTATTATTGAGATTTATGTTACCTCCCATAATATATATATGTGTATATATATAAACACTTATTATATAAATGTTTGTGTGCACACATACATACATTGAAGATAGATTCTCTCTACACATATATATATACACATACATACTAACATTTGCATACATACAAAAATATATTTTTTCCTTCAGGAAAAACGGATGGATGTTCCTTCTATCTCCCTTTACTATTCAACCCTCTTTATTATTTTTTTCCCTTATTTCTCAGTTAAGAGTACCTGGCTCAAATCCAAATTCTACTTCTTGCTAGTTTTTTGACCTCTGCCAAATTTAATTAACGTCACTAAGTCTCAGTTTCTTCATCCGTAAAATGAAGATTGAAAACAATATACTCTCATAGGATTTTATGCAAATTATAAGAAATAATGTATATAAAATGTTAAACAGTGTGAGGCACATAGTTAAGAATTCAATTAATGTTAGTTGCTTACAATTAGTTCTGAAATTACCTCAGTCAATATAAGCCTCACTCATAGACTCAGAGCTCATTATTAACCTTCCTCTAGAATCTTACAATTATTAGAAAACATTTATTAAATACTTACAGAGCATACAAAATTATCTGTGCATGGAAGTGTATTGTTTTCATTGGCTGTCTATGAATTATTAGATATAGCATGTTGGTTCTAATAACTGCATGTTGCCTATGTTGCCTAGATAGGGAGCTTTTTTCTCCACATACCCTCACTCCTACAAGTGTCATATGACCCAAGTGCTCAATTTCAGCTTGTGGAGAAGGTTGCTATCCACACAAGTATCTTGAATCAGATGGAGGTTTGAGCAACATTTTAGGAATATAGGCAGGCATCGCTCTTGCAGAAAATTTAAAAGACAGTACATTGACCACTCTCAGTGTGGAATTCTCTCATCAGTGGGCCATGAGAAGGAGAACTGAAAGCAAGGGCTTTGTCCTTGCTGACTCACAAGGGCTATGCTGTCTCATCCCCAGTGCTGCTCGCTGACTATACTTTCTATGTGGAGCTTAGGAAATCTTTCCTTTTGGACTTAGCTGCTGCTCAAATGACCAGCCCCATTTGGCTTAAATAAGATTGCTTTTTTAGTCAAGGGAAGAGGTCAACAACTGGATTAAGCCTGTTTTCATGTCATGCTTAAAATAAAGCCTTTGAAAAATCAAAGAGTTAAAATTTTGACAACTGTGTTTTATGAATCTATTTCGACAATTTCCTTTTAAGCTAATGAGTGGTTCACATGCAGCTACCTGGGCAAAGGGGTGAGGGAGGACTTCAGTAGTCATTGAAGCATGGGAGGAGAAAAACCACAAAGGATCCAATTTATCTCTATTTCCTCTCTATATCTACAGCAAGTTACCCTTGGTAAGAAGTGACAGAGAAGCAAGCACACCAGAGTTGTCTGTCCATTTGTAACTAATCCCACTCCTAGTCCTACTGAAAATGGAGTGCTTAAATAATCACCATATTGCTGGGGCAAAGAAGAGGTGAAGGGTTAAATTAGAAAAGGCAGTCTCTGGTAGTGGCTAAGACAACATACTCCTGAATCAAAAAAAAAAAAAAAAAAAAACGCCTGGGTTTCTATCCTCCTTCAGCTACTTAAACTAAATGACTTGGGTAAATTACTCAACCTCTATGAGCTGTGGCTTTCTCAGTTGATAAAATGGATTATAATGAAAGTTATGACTTCACAGAGTTATTTTGGAAACCAAATAAATAAGTCTTGGCATACAGAAGCAATAAGTAGATGTTAGCTTCTGCTACTCTTAGGGGAGGTGGATAAAGGGAGATTTAAGTCAAGAAAACTTTACTATATCTGTGCTCTGCTGTGCCAATCTGTATTATTAGACTCCCAATATCAAGAAACCAGTAGATGCCTTGTCTGATGTCAGAAACTCATTTTTTATACTGCAAAATTCATATTCTCAAGCCTCCCAGAAACTGTTATAGAATGAAACACATAAAAGATTCATGCACATTTGGCAGTTACCTCCTGGATAACACTTCTCGGGGGATTGATTAAGGAATTTAATTTAAACCAACAGAACCAGAAGTATTCTTGCTGATCCCTTGTGTAAATGTGTTAGTGAATGTAAATATACATGGACAGGCTTTGGGTATTCTGTGATTCTTACAATTATCTAGTTCAAAGGAAAGCAAACTGATTACCATACGCAGGAAACTGAAAAAGGAAAAGTTCTGTTCTGTGTCAGCAGTAGGAGGAAAGGAGGAAAGGTGGTTTTGAAATTTGATGTTTTTAATGATTGTGTAGAGAAAATAATTACTAAAATATGACACATGGAAGCAAATTGAATGTGTATTTTCTTCTCAAGTTTCTTTGTTCAAATTTTGACTAAAAGTAATGCTATCTAACATAACCCTTGCAGTAATATGTACATTTAAGGGATTTAATGCTAAGAAATAAAGGGGTCAGAATCCTTTTCTTATATTTGTTTAACATGGCACACTGAGTAACAAAAAGTTTTTCTTTTTCGATAATATCTTTCATAGAAGTTTAATATATAATAAATAAAAAGTAAAATTTCTCTGGTTAAAGTATAGAGTACATGCCTGAAATTCTGACCTTGTAGCCTTCCCATCAGTCACAAGAAATTGCCCTAAATAATTCTTTGTAATCTAGTGACTCAAAAGAACATAGTTTGAAAACAACCCATGTGATGTATTACTTTATTACACATTTTTATTCCATTTTACTTTATCCTCACAAAAGCTCTATGATGTAGATCTTTAATGCCCTCATTTTGTAGATGAAAAAACCAATATCCAGAATGGAAATATTTCCCAAGATCACTCTGCTTATGAGTTCTAGCATTTGGGTTCCAACTCATATCTTCTTGCTCTAAAGTAGGGTTGCTTAACACTGGCACTACTGATGTTTTCAGCTGGATAAATTTTGTTATCTGGAGCTGTTTTGCGCATCATAAGATGTTTAACTGTATCTTTGGCCTCTGTACCCACTAGAAGCCAGTAGTATACCACCCCTAAAATAACAAACAAAAGTGTCTCACAATATTATCAAAAGTCCCATGGACTGGGGTGAGGGACTCAAAATGACCCTAGGTGGAAAACAAGAGCTCTTATTCTGGTATCCATGGTTCCCCAGAAGAGATGTATAGGATTCTAGGAGTCCTTGAGCTTGATGGGAAAGATTTACATATTTATTTTTACTAACCCTATCAGAAATTTAACATTTATTTCCATGATAAAAATAGGACAAATATAGTGAATTATCAGTACTTGTGACTTCTAACCAATAAAAAGCTTTGATATACCAGATTTTTTTTTCTAATTCCATTTATTGCACATATTGAAAGTATCGCTCAAAATTAGAGTAAATAACTCTAAGTACTACTTCAAAATTATGGTAGATATTGGTTCCAGTCAAGATGGCAGAGTAGGTAAATGCTATGCTTGCCTCCTCTTAAAATTACAACTAAACTACAGAACAACCATCATTGAGTCATCTGAAGTCCTACAACTGGGGACATACAGAAGAAGCCACCTTGAGACTGGTAGGAGGGGTGAAGATGCAGAATGGGCTAGTTCCACACCCGTGTGTAGCAGTTGAGAATCAGGCGGTAATATTCAGCTGTGGAGATCACCCTGTTAGAGCAAGGAGTCCTGGCCCACACCAGGGTTCCCAGCCAAGGGTTCCAGTATCAGGAAGAAAAGTTCCCAACTTCTGGTGTGTAAACCAGAGGAGATTGTGGCTGAGTTAAACAGAGGGATGCAGAAGTCCCAAGCACTCCTCTTAAATGGCCCACACATTAACTTACCCACTGAAAAACTTACTTGCTCTGAGCTCCAGTGCTGGAGGAGCAGCTCAAAAGGCTCCAGGGACATACAGGGAGAAAGTGAATTGTCTGGCTTCAGGGAGAGGGTTGAAACAGCAGCTTTCTCCCAGACAGAAGTGCTAATGGAGGCCTCTATTTTTTTTATTGTGCCTTCTCCCCACACAGCCTGAAGACACAGGTAGCCACCATGTCTGAATCTCCATCAACCTGGCTAGCACTGATCACTCTACCCTGGTGATTCCTTGAGATCCAGCCTCACCCAACTTGCAGGCATCTTGCCTCAGCATACCCTGTACCTCTTGCTGAGCAGCACCAAACCCATCACTAGTGGCAGCCAACCCCAGTTCCTGGTTTGGACTCTTGAGGCACTTCTAAGCCCAGCATGAGTGGCAGGCATTTGTGATTGCTTGGTGACTCTTGCCAGGTGGCCCCAGGCAGGGCAATGGCTACAGGTGAACTTGGCCTGTGGCAGTGCCTCTCCCAATAGGCCCCAGGCAAGCATGCCCAGTGGCCTGCTTCTGACTAAGCCAGAGTATTATCCAGGGCTGTATCGAAGACAACACACCCAAAGGATAGACTGAAAAAGAACCAGAGCCCTGCTAAAGCAAATCTTGCTCCATAGGATCAGTCCCTCACTGGGCCAGTCCTCACAATGAATCAGCCCAAGGGTCAATTCCTCGCATTCATGTATGAATAGCAACCGAGGCTCAACCTCAGCAGAAGGGCACACACAACCCACACAAGGGACACACTTGAAACACCTAGCTCAGGTGACCAGGTAAGACTGTGCCACTGACCCCTACAGAATACATACTACATAAGGCTTACCTCCTAAGACTGAGAGACAGAATATCCTTACCTAAAATACAGAAACAAATGCAGGAAGGTGGCCAAGGTGAAGAGACAAAGAAATATGTCCCAAATGAAAGAATAGAACAAAGCTCCAGAAAAAGAACTTAATAAAATGGAAACAAGCAATCCAACAGATGCAGAGTTCAAAATGCTGTTTATAAGGATGCTCAATGAATTTAGGGGAAGAGTAGATGAATTCAGTAAGAATTTACACAATGAGATAGAAAATGTAAAAATGAAGATAGAAAATATTAAAACCAACCAGTTAGAAATGAAGACTACAATAACTGAAAGGAAGGATACTTTAGAGAAAATCACCAGTCAATTAGATGAAACAGGATTAACTCAGTTATTTAGAAGATAAGGTAGCAGAAAACATCCAATCAGAACAGCAACAAGAAAAAAGAATCCACAAAAAAAAGAATCTAAAGAAAATGGATAGTTTAAAGGGCTTCTGGGACGATATCAAGTGTACCAACATTATCATCATAAGCGAGCCAGAGGGGCAAGAGGGAGAGAAGGAATTAAGAAAGAATGGTGGAAAACTCCCCAAATATTGTGAAGGAAAAAGACCTACAAGGTCAGAAAGCTCAGAGAATCCCAAACAAGATGAACCCAAAGAGGCCCACACCAAGACACATCATAATTAAAATGCCAAATGTTAAAGACAAAGAGAGAATCTTAAAAGCAGCAAGAAAAAAGCAGCTCATTATGTACAAGAGAGCTCCCATAAGACTGTCAGCGAATTTCTCAACGGAAACTTTTCAGGCCAGAAGGGATAGGCACAAGATATTCAAGGTGATGAAAAGCAGTAACCTGCAACCAAGATTACTCTACCCAGCAAAACTATCATTTAGAATCAAAAGACAGATAAAGAACTCCCTAGACAAGAAAAAGTGAAAGGAGTTCATTACCACCAAGCCAGTATTACAGGAAATGTTGAAAGGACTTCTTTAAAAAAAGGAAGAAAATAGAAGAAAATATCAAAACTATAAATAATAAAATGGCAATAGCTACATATCTATCTGCAATTATTTTGAATGTGAATTGATTGAATGCTCCAGTCAAAATATAGAATGACCAAATGGATAAGAAAACAAGACCCTTACATATACTGACTACAAGAGACTCACTTCAGATTGAAAGACACACACAGGCTGGGGATGAGAGGATGGAAAAAGATATTTCATGAAAATGGAAATTAAAAAAAAGGCTGGGTTGGCAATACTTATACCAGACAAGATAGACTTTAAAACAAAGGCCATAATAAGAGACAAGAAGGTCCCAGTAATCCTACTTCTGGGTATTTATCTGAACAAACCCAAAACACTACTTCCAAGGGACAGGTGAATCTATATGTTCATTGTAGCATTATTTAAATAGCCAAGATATGGAGGCAACCTAGATATCTATCAATGAATGAATGAAAAAGAGGTACACACACACATACATACATACACACATGTATACATACATACATACATACATACATATGTATGTACATACATACAATGGAATATTACTCAGCCATAAAATAAGAATGAAATCTTTCCATCTGCAGCAACATGAATCAACCTAGAGAGTATAATGCTAAGTGGAGTAATTCAGACAGAGAAAGAAAAATGTCATGTTTTCATTTACTCCTGGAATCTAAAGAACAAAATTAACAAAATCGAAACAAACTCATAGATATAAAGAATACTTCGATGGTTGCCAGATGGAAGGAGCATTGGAAGCAGGTGAAAATGAGGAAAGGATTAAGAAGTACAAATTGGTAGTTACAATATAATCATGGGGATTTAAAATATAGCATAAGGAATTTAGTTAATAATATCGTAATAACTATGTATGGTGTTAGATGGGTACTATATTTATTGGGCTGATTATCTCATAAGTTATATAAATGTTTAATCACTATGTTGTACACCTGAAACTAATGTAATACTGTATGTTAACCATAATTGAAAAAAGTTTTTAAATTATTTTTAAAATATTATGATAGATGTTTGACCCATTGTCTGATCTTATTTACTAAAAATATATATTTACTTTATTACTTAAATTTTATTAACTATATTTCAAAATAATTGTTTTTCTTTACTTTTTTTGCATCTATACATTTTCTGAGAAGGTGTTCATAGGTTTAGCTTGACTGTGATAGGGGTTTATGACACAAAACATTTACAAAGCCCTACTCTGAATCTCTTGTATCTTACCACCTTGTATTTGGGAAGACAAATAGTAAGGTTGTTTAATAGCTAAAAGTACAGTTTTTATTCCACCTTCACTCAGTTTACTGGCTGTAACCTTAACCAAGTTAAATAACTTTCTAAATCTCAGTTTCTTCATCTGTAAAATGAGAATAATACTAGTACATACTGGCTTTCAGAAAGCTAAGTATTTACATCCAATGCCTGGTATATAGTCAGCACTTAAAGTTATTATTACTGCTTTATTACCTTGTAATATGGTCTCTGTTCAGATATAATTATCTAGTAAGTATTTTGCCAATAGCACAAATATCTCTGAAATACATGCCAGGGAATAATAAAATATTTATATTAGTCTCTCTCCTGGCTAGTTGTGGTTAGCATTTTCCATTTGCAGGGGCTATATAAGAAATTTGTTTCCTTGAAGAGGTATTCCAAAGTGCTCAAAATTGTATTTGTTCATAGACACCGTGAGGATGAAAACAGCATTTTTTTCACTGCTGCACTCGATGGCTGAAAAAGTGGTAGGAACAATGACAACAGAAGCAAACTGGGAATTGTTGGACTGGGTGGAGTTTCAGTCTTCAGGTTTCTGCCAGTTGCCTGACCCTCAGTGCCAATTACCAACAGACCCCTTCTGGTCACACTTTTTCATCCCTGCTCCATTCTCACTTGAAAGAATTGCTTTTCTCATATGACACCAGCTCATGATAAATGCTCACAAAGGCATGACAATTTCAATTGCCAGACCATCTGGCTACTGGATATTTCACTGTGGTTTTTAGAGCCAAAAGCTTCACCAGTTTCCCTGTTTCTAAGGAAACAGAAGCTATGGTGACAATTTGTGACTTCAATGAACTGTCTTACTGCTCATTAAAGATGGCTTCTGTAGGTCAACAAGCACAAGCTGTACTTATGTTCCTGCAGCCAGAGTCCTAGGTACTACACTGCTCATATTCATTATTCACTATTCTTATTTGCATCCCTTCTGAATCACTCGGGGAACCAAATTGAAGTGTTATCTGAGCATAGAAAAGTCTTTATTCCACTCTCTTTCTTTGGGATGGATGGATGGATTGATAGGTGAATGGATTCAAGCATTCAGTTCATCAGCCAACAAATAAATATTCAGCACTTAAACATCAGGTCACTTCCATGCTTAAACATTTCAGGATAGTCCAATTTCCCTAGTTTTGGTAAATAAATTAACAAAATCCAATGATGTTCAAACTACAGCAACTCATTAATGGGTGAAATTAATTTCACAAGTGGTGACAAGTGTTTTTACAAATGAATAGAACAGAAAAGAAAAGAACAGAACAGAACAGAATGGAAGAGACAGACCAGAGCAGAACAGAACACAACAGAAAAGAACAGAATAAACTAAAATGTATTCTAAGTATTAAGGGTAAATGTTGCTTCATGAATCTTAAATATTTTGTGTGTTGTGTTGAGTTGAAAGCTAAAATGCATGTCTTGTTAGAGAATGAAGTTAAGAAAAAGTTTGAAAGACACTGACAACAAATGCCCTTTAACACACCTCCCAATCCTATCTCCATTGCTACATCAAAATTCATTTTCTAATCATGCTTCACCACTTCAGTTCTCCAAAAGCTCACATTCTCCTGTGCTTCTACACCCTTGCACAACACACTCTTACTTTCTCTTCCAACACATTTACCATTGCCTGCCTTGCTGCTCTTTGTCTTACCTATAGCCCCCTAACGGAAGCTTCTCTCATCCCATCAACCTGGAACGAATTCCTTTATAAGATCCTGATGCATCCTAGCATATGCATATCTTTTAACTGATATTTACTTGTCTTTCATCTTTTTAACTATATTCTCTTGAAGATCACAAGTACATACAATTGATTGTTGAAATTGCAGCTTTTAACTTCCATGGGTGACTATGAAGAGCAACCTAGCCTGAAAAATGATCTAGTTTAGTGTTGTTAAAGTGCAAGATGTTTATCAAAGGTGGTAGTACACGGGATAACTTTTGTCTAGAGAGTGAATGCCAAGGAACACTAAATGACAATAATGTTAAATAGTATTGAAACACACAGTGAAGAAATTATTCCCTTTGCAAATTTTATCTTTCCTCCTGATTGCAAAAGGTACAAAAATCTTTTTTGTGTGTTAAAAGATAGAGTTTTTAAGTAAAACTGTAATTCTAATACCATTATAAAATGAACACGTGTGAAGGATTTAACTCACTGATTAAAAAAGGAACCAGTAAGACGTTACAACCAGGTAAAAGAAAGTTCAAAGGACCCCACACATCGAGACAAATAAAGAATGCTGAGATGAAATTACAAATAGATGAAAAATGTGTCTATCCATGGGACAATAATCAGTTTCAATTCACTTGACACAACTAATTTGAATTTCCATGGATAAGAATCATTTGCATTATCATCATTCTCTACAACTTATTGAGTTGTAAAATAATTCAAAGAATAATGAAAGGCTGAGATAAGATACAGGGTTATCTTTTTGGTCCATTTCAAAGTATTTCATATTTTTTCCCAACTGGCACAAGTTCTTCATCTTCCTCCAACTATTGTAACAGATAGAGAGCAAGCCTCTCAATCAGAGACTCTGGCATGCAGCAATGACTAACTAAAACTTAATATTGTTTTTTAATTATTATTTTACACTTATCTTTTATTATTTACAATAAAATCATCTTTGTTCATGGTAGCAGTATAATTTTTTGTTAAAAATGTATTAATATCAGGAGCCTATTAAAGGAGAATAATAGGAAAATCACAACACAGTAATACAAATATTATGAGGCCATATATATGTTGGTTGGGACACTTAGAGCCAGACTCTCTGCTATCAGGCGACTTCAGATAAGTTATTGAAGGTCTCTATACCTCAATTAGTTTATCTGTGAAATGAATATAATAATAGCATCAACTCCATAATTGTGAAGATTAAATTGGTAAATACTTAGAATAGTATCTGCATATAGCAAATATTCAGTATATACTAGTTATCACTATTATCTCTATTATTTGAGAAAAGTGATTTTTTTATTAGTTTCAAGTATAGAGTACATTGGTTAGACATTTATAAAGTTTACAAAATGATCACCCTAATTGCTCCTTCTCTCCTCTGGTTTTCCACCTAGCCAATATATTAATGCTCACTGCATTCCCTATGCTGTGCTCCCCATCCCCGTGACCATCTATCAACTACTAATTTGTACTTCTTTAACCTTTCACCCCATTCTCCCAGGCTCCCAAACCCTCTCCCCTCCAACCATCACCAAATTGTCCTTTAGATTTGTGAGTCTGTTTTTGATTAGTTTGTTCTTTTTGTTCCTTAGATTCCTCATGTAAGTGAAATCATATGGTATTTAGCTTTCTTCTCTGTCTGACTTATTTCACGCAGCATAAATAACCTCTAGGTCCATCCATGTCATTGCAAATGGTAGGATTTCATTTTTTTTAATGGTTGAGTCATATTCCATTGTATATACGAACTATAACTTCTTTATCCAATCATCTATTGATGTGCATTTAGGTTGCTTCCATATCTTGGCTATTGTAAATTGTACTGCTATGGATATTGGGGTGCATAGATCTTTATGAATTATTGTTTTGGTTTTCTTTGGATAAATATCCAGAAGTGCAATTGCTGGGTTAAAAGGTACATCCATTTTTAATTTTTTGAGAAACCTCTGGACTGTTTTCCATAGCAGTGGTACCATTTTGCAATCCCATCAACAATGTATGAGGGTTCCCTTTTCTCCACGTCCTCACCAAAACTTGTTGTTCTTTGATTTATTGATGATAGCCATTCTCACACATGTCAGGTGATATCTCATTGTTGTTTTAACTTTCATTTCTCTGATGATTAGTGACCTTGAGCATCTTTTCACATGTCTATTGGTCATCTGTGTTTCCTCTTTAGAGAAGTATGTGTTCAGGTCTTCTGCTCATTTTTTAATGGGATTGTTTGTTATGTTGTTGAGTATATGAGTTCTTTATATATTTTGGATATTAACCTGTTATCAGATATACCATTAGCAAATATCTTCTCCCAAACAGTCGGTTGTAGTTTTGTTTAGTTGGTGGTATCCTTTGCTGTACAAAACTTTTTAGTTTGATATAATCTCATTTGTTTATTTTTTCTTTTGTTTCCCTTGCCTGGAAGATATATCCAAAAAGAAATTACTGTTAGAAATACAGTTAGAAATTACTGTTAGTAATATCAGAGAGTTTACTGCCTATGTTTTCTTCTAGAATTTTTATGGTTTCGGGTCTTACATGTACGTCTTTAATTCATTTTGATTCTTTCTTGTATGTGGTATAAGAAGGTGGTCCCAGTGGTCCCATTTCTTTCTTTTTTTTTTTTTGCATGTATCCGTCCAATTTTCCTAACACCATTTATTGAAGAGACTGTCTTTACCCCATTGTATATTTTTACCTCCTTTGTTATGTATTAAGTGAGTATATAGGCATAGATTTATTTCTGGGCTCTCTATTCTGTTCCATTGATCAATATATCTGTTTTTATGCCAGTACTATGCTGTTTTGATTACTGTAGCCTTGTAATATAGTTTTATATCGGGGAATGTGATACCTCCAACTCTGCTCTTTCTCAAGATTGCTGTGGTTATTCAGGGTCTTTATAGTTCCATATAAAATTTAGGATTATTTGTTCTAGCTCTCTGAAAAATACCATTTATATTTTGATAAGGATTGCATTGAACCTATAGACTCCTTTAGGTATTATGGATATTTTAATGATGTTGATTCTTCCTACTCATGAGCACAGTATATGCTTCCATTTATTTGTGTCTTCTTCAATTTCTTTTTTCAATGACTTATAATATTCTGAAAACAGGTCTTCTACCTTCTTGGTTAATTTGATTCCCAGGTATTTTACAGTTTTTTATGCAATTGTAAATAGGATTTTTTTTTAATTTCCCTTTCTGAAAGTTCATCATTGGTGTATAAAAATTCCATTGACTTCTAAATGTTTATTTTGTAACCTGCTACTTCACTGAATTCATTGATCAGTTCTAACAGTTTTTTTTGGGGAGGGGTGGAATCTTTAGGGTTCTCTATATATAGTATCATGCCATTGCAAATAACAAGTTTTACTTCTTCCTTTCCAATTTGGATAAATTTTATTTCTCTTTCCTGTCTTATTGCTGTGGCTAAGAGTTCCAATACAATGTTGAAGAGGAGCAGTGGAAGTGGACATCCTTGTCTTGTTCCTGATCTTAAGGAATAAGCTTTTAGCCTTTCGCCATTGAATATGATGTTAGCTGTAGGTTTGTCATATATAGACTTTATTATATTGAGTTTTGTTCCCACTTTGCTGAGAGTTTTTATCATAAATGGGTGCTGGATTTTGTCAAACATTTTTTTCTGCATCTATTGATATGATCATATGGTTTTTATCTTTCAATTTGTTAATATGGTGCATCACATTAATTGATTTGTGGATATTGTACCAACCTTGCATCCCAGCAATAAATCCAACTTGATCATGGTGTATGATTTTTTTAATGTATTGCTGAATTTGGTTTGCATCAATGTTCATAAGAGATATCAGCCTGTAATTTTTGTGTTTTTTTTTTTTTTTGTAATGTCTTTATCTGGTTTTGGAATCAAGGTAATAGTGGCCTCATAAAAGGAGTTAGGGAGCCTTCCCTCTTCTTGAATTTTTTGGAATAGTTTGAGAAGAATAGATGTTAATTATTCTTTAAATGTTTGTTAATATTCACCTATGAAGCCATCTGGTCCAGGACTTTTGTTTTTTGGGAAGTTTTTGATTAAGGTTGTGATAATATTATGCAAATAATTATATTTTAGGAAATACTGGAGTCTATAACAACTAGGTTATAGGATTGTGTTTTTTTGTTAACACTCCTGAGAGTGTTCCTAAAGGATATCAAATTTCTAATAGTTTTTCTATGCTAACTCACAGAATCTGTTAACTAATATTTCTCTAATTCCTCCCAGCTTTCTAACAAAAACTCATCAATAATGTATCAATCCTATTGGCTTTCAAATCCCGTGGTCCTCCTACCAACAATGAATTCAGTTTCCTCCTTACTGAGCTTAGAATCCATTGTTCATCACTATTATTATTCATTTACATATATACTCAACTCCCTTATCCCCACCCTTTAATATTTGCCTAGAAAAGCTTCAATTCTGATTAAGTGCAATTACCCCATGCCTGTATGAATGGAGGACCATGACTAAGAGAAAAACTCCTAACAATGACAACTAATTAAATTATAAATGTTTAACAAAATTTTAAGAAGCCCTCAGTCCAGCAATACTACTACATTTTCTTAATCAATTGACTATCAGATGCTCAGAAACTACTCTTACATATCTTTGCTTCTCTCCTCAAGTCTTCACTACCCACTCCATCTTCTCACTTCTGGCAATTGTTCTTGCTAATATTTCACAAAGAAAGAACAATCAGAAGAGAACTACCACATTGTTCTATAGGAGGTAAATCTGTCAAGCCCCTGAAAATATCCCTACATAGATTGACACTTCCAGTTATGGTGAATGAACTGCTTCTGCTTCAGTCATCTAAGGCCAAGATCTCTACGTATGTATTAGTTTCCACCCCTTCCAGCTACTCAGGTTCTTTGCTCCTACAATTACCCTTTCTCTTTCTTGCATCACCAAATTTCTCTTTTTCTTTTAGACTATCCCTTACCACACACAAACATGTTGTCATATCCATTTTGACATTGTATGCTCTAGCCAGCACCCCATACCTTATGTCAAAATCACTGGAAAAGTTGCCTTAATTTCTTCAGGATATCTTGACTACCACTCTACCTGTCAAGATAGCCAGTGAAACTTCACCTTGTTAATTTCAGTGGAAAGTTACTGATCTTCATCTTACTATACCTCTCAGGAACATTTGACTCAAACTCTCTTTCTTGAAGCATTATATGTTCTTTTTATGAGGATGTCACACCTTCTAACCTCTAATTATACCTTCCTAACTGACTAACTACTTCTTCTCAATACTTACTGATTTTTCATCCTCTGCCAGATCTGAAAATATTGGATATCCTTTCTGTCTTAAACATTTTTCTCAATCTTCAACCAGTTATATGGTTTGTAATATCATCTATATACTGATTATTCCCAAATTTCTGTCTCTGAGTCTGACCTCTCCCTGAGCCCCAGAATTGATTATTTACTTGTTATTTAAAATTCCACTTTGAGATCAGTAGGCATCTCAAAATCAATGTGTCCAAAATAGAACCCTTAATGAACCTCTCTGAATTAGTAAAGATACAGATTAGATTTATGTTTCAGAATTACACTGCTTTAAATAAAAATAAAGTTTATTTCTTTCTTACATAAATGTCTGGATAGGTGGCAGTGTCAGATGAAGTACAAACAAGATTATCATGAGTATTTGAGAATAAGGGATTTATTAAAGAAATAAAACTTTACTCACATTGGAGAGACTCTGTGAAAGTTAGAGTCCAGTTAAGGATGCTGGAGTATCAGTGAACAGTCTCTAATGAGGTCTCCTGGAGCACTACTGTAAGTAGACAAGTTGAAGATCACAAGGGAATCTGGGAAACCAGGTACCTTCAGCAGCCAGTGTGGGAAAGTGAAGGAGAAATAGTGAAAGAGTCTATAGAAATGTGCTACATTTGCTGAGCTCTCACTTCTGTAGGTCCACAGCCAAGTATCTATTGGTGGTATTGTGGCCACTGTTGGTCAATATGACTAGCAGTGAGGAAAATAGTTAAATGCAGAGGAGGGGCAAACAAGTACAAAATTGACTCTACCAGTAGCTATGTACTTAGGAAGAGCAGTGGGCCAAAGAGGACACTGAGGACAAAACCATCATTTAAGGGATAGACAAATCAAAAGAATTTCATCAAAAAAAGAAGAAATGAGAAAGTCAGAGAAAGGGGAGAACCAAAAAGGAGAAGTAGAATGTAAACCAAGAATATCAAGTTTTATTTTTATGAAGAAGTAAGCCCCCAATAGTGTCTTACACTTCAGAGACATTCAGTAAGGTAAGAACTGAAAAGTGGCCATTGAACTTGGCAGTAGTCATTGATCTTCATGGCAGGAAAAGCATATAGACACTATTCTAAGAAGGGAAGGAAAGAGGAAAGACAATAGCTAGAACAGGAGGCATGGCCAAGGGAAGAGTTTTATTATTGTTATTTGTTTTTGTTGTTTATTTGTATATCTGCTTATATTGAAAAATCTGGAACATTTTCATAGATTATAATCAAGGAAATATTTCAGCAAAGGGTAAATAGAAGGTATGAAAGATAGATAGATAATTTACTGATTAAGTCCTGGGTCAATGTGAATGGATAGGATTGTGGAAACAGTTCAGAATTTTATCTCAAATAGAACGTTAAGGATGGGTATGTAAGGATTGTAGGAGAATGAAAGAGATTCAGTTTTCTTATTGGGCTCATATGCTAGGCAATCTTATATGTGGGGGCTATCACTCAAGGAACTTAATAAGAATAGAGAATATTTGGAATAGTTGCTTGAGTTCAACAGAAGAGAGGTCACCAAAGATAATTTAAAGGAATGCAGAATTGGATTTAGAGCATGACTGAGGTCGACACCATGTATTTATAGTGAAACTGTCCTACACAGTTGTGTCACACTGTTCTTCAGCATTTGATCAAAATATAAAGATAAATTGTTAAGTTGCTCCCACCAAGATTAGTGTTCTTCACAATAATGGAGTCAATCAGTTAGGATGAATTCAGCTTGCAAAGAATAGAAAATGAACTAAGTCTAAACAACGGTGAGTCTATTTTTCTTACATAATGACCTCTAAAGGCATATGCCTGTGGACATTGGTTCAGCAACTCTATGAAGGTAATAAAACCAGTCTCTCTGTAACACTTTGTGCTTTTGATCACATTTGCATTTGATCTAAAAAAAAAAACTAGAGGAGGGATGGTCCCAGTGTTATCAGTGTCTTTTATTAGGAAAGCAAAACTTTTCCTAGAAGTTCCAGTAGACTTGCTATATCTCACTGACACACATAAGGGGAGTCCCCCAGTAGTCAGGGGGAGGTTGGCAAAAGTTTAGTGTGTGCTAACAAGCAGTGTCTACTCTAGAAGGATTCAGAGGAGTTGAGCTTAGAAAAAAATAGTGATTCAAATGCTAGATCATTGATATATCTAGATAAAGAGAGAAGTGGGTAATACCTTAACCAAATAATTTCATGGAGCATCACAAATAATAATATAAATGTATACTGAGTGCCTTTTGATTCGAACAATAGGAATTACATAATGTCCACTAAGTGTTAAATCTGAATATAATCTTTAAAAACAATAAAATTAATCCAGGTTGTGAGACATTCTACAAGATAACTGACCTGAACTCTTTGACTATGTCGATGTCCAGAAGGAAAAAGAAAGGGATGAGGGGTTAATGTAGGCTAAAGACACTAAATTGTCATTGCAATGAAATATGTTTGGTCCTTGATTTGATTCTGTACATTTTTTTAAAGATAAGTCGATAATTTTTAATATGAACAAACTGTTCACAGTTAAATTTCTTATATGTAATAATAGTTTTGTTGTATTTCTTTAGTGTGAAATACTCTTGTTCTTCAAGGTTTCATGCTAAAGTATTTATACATAAAGCATCATTATGATTAAATTTCTTTCAAATTGTTTACAAAAATACTATATATATTCTATGGTTATACACAAATACACACACACACACACAGACACACACACACGCGCGCGCGCGTGCGCGCGCACAGTGAAGAAGAGAGAAAAATATTAACAAATGTGATAAAATGTTAACAATTGGTGAATCTAAGGAAAGAGAACACAGGTGTTTATTATACTATCTTTTCAGCTTCTACATAGGTTTTTGATTTCTCTAAATAAAAAGTTGGAGGAAAAGAGAAGAAAAGAGAATTTTGGAGTTTCAGATTTATTATATGGATCTCTGATCCAATTATTCTTGATGTGAACATGAATGTAGGCGGTTGAATGTGAAGGTAATGTTCAAAGTCATTCATATGGAACATGCCATAGCATAGTGTTTAAAAACCTGAGCTCTAGAGGCTTATCTTTCAGGTTCAAATCCTGGCTTGGCAACTTACTGTATAGTCTTAAGTAAGTTCATCAATTTTTTCTTCTTTAAAATATGGTAATAATAGTACCTAACCTGAAGATTGTTTGCAGATTAAATGAGATAAGCCATAGAAAGTGTGAAGTTTATAGTACAGTAAGTGCTCCATAACTGTTGGCAATTATTATTTAAAAGGCCCCAAGTGTGAGGCCAGAAGAATAGGAAGTCATGCATCTTATGGCAGGCTAAATTATAACACCCCCACCAAGATATTCATGTTCAAATCCTTGGAACTTATGAAAATGTTACCTTTTATGACAAAAGGGACTTTATTGATGTGATTAAATTAAAATCTTGAGTTGGGACTATTAACTTAGATTATTCAGGGAGGCCTAAATGTAATAACAAGCATCCTTATAAGGGAGGCATGATTATGGAGACAAAGGTCAGAATAATACAAAGAATGGTCATGTGCCAAGAAATACAAGTTATTTCTAGAAGCTGAAAAAACTGATTCTTCCTTAAAGCCTTCAGAAGGACTGCGGCTCTGCCAACAACTTTATCTTAGACTTCTGACCTCCAGAACTACTGTATGATAGTAAATTTATGTTGTTTTAAGCCACTATGTTTGTAGTAATTTGTTACAGCAGCAATAGAAAACTAATACATATCTGAACATGGAGAACATTGAGGTTGATGGCAAACTCTGAGACACAGAAGACCTAAAGTGATTATAAACAAGGGGTGAAGCCCAAGAAGCAATTAAGAATAAAAGATTGGAAAAGGAACACAGCTTATAAATAATATATGCAGCGTAATATGCAAACTCCTTATCTTTTATTCTGGCCAGATATTGTTTTTTTCTTTTGGGGGGGAGGAGGATTAGTTGTTTTTTGTGTTTTTATTAACTAAATTTATTTCCATTTGGATTAAGAAATAGTAGCTGAATCTCTGAAGCTTTAATTTATCTTTATTTGACCTGGACTACTTAAAATCAGGATTAGAATAATGAGTTATGAATCATTTCTAGGTAGCAAAGGGAAACAAGTATTGTTCCCTTCTCTTATAATATTTTTACTTTAATTTTCTTTCTGTGAGTTATACTGGATTTCACACATTTACTTGACCTACGTCTGAAGGATTAAGACTATAGTTTTACTACCTACACACCAGCCACAGTTAATGTAGAAAAGTACAATTAATTTATAACAACAAATGTAAAAATACAATTAATTTACAAAATTAATGTAAAATTTTTTGTCAGAGCCTTGCTTAAACCTGCCAAATGGAATTGCTGATTTATGAACTAAAAAACAGTTTTTAAACTTTCTTGAAATCATCAGATGGTGTGCATGTTCTTCCTTGAAGTAGGCTTTTAACACAGTACCGAAGATGCCTAACAAAGGCAAGCCCAGTTTTCCACCGGGCCACGTTGAATCAAGGAAGGTGAGGTCTGTCGCACTCTGTCCCCTGAGATGAACAGGTTTACTAGCTGGGGTCTGAATATTTGACATGCTGGGCAGTTCTCTAACTGCCAACCCCAGCCCTTCCACAAGTAGGAACAAGCATGCAAAAAAGAACCTCATTGCCCACCGGGGCGGGGGAAACACCAATCTACAAAACAGGAATAAACAAGAAGAATTCTGCATCAATGCATGTCCTTATAAAATTCAGTTTAGTGGTGTTTTCTCCCACACATTGTTCATTTCTAATAATAATCTACCAAATTCATACTAGTCCTCAATACTGTACTATGTAAGAAAGAATATCTGTAATTTTTATGTTCCTTTTTCCAAGCAGAAAATTAAATTATTTTCCATTTTCTCTCAATAGGGTTTGTATTATATAATTCTAAATTACTTATATCAGCTTTTCACGGAGCATTAATATTGTCTTTGTTTCTAATAAATCCTAAAGACCAGAGCTTAAGTGGTTTTCCAGCAGTGTTCTCTTGTCAAGTTCCTATAGTCAAAGCTAAAGGACAAACACGCTCTTTATATTTCCACTTGGTTCGTGTCAGCTTTTTGAACCTAATTGCCCTAAAGATTGGACTGTGAAAGGACAAAACAAATGGTATCATAATTTAAAAAAGGCATTCTTGGAGATGGTTTTTCCCAGACATGAAATAAAACTTTAACCCTTTAAAGCAGAAAAGAGATAGTTTTAAAAATATTTAATTGAAAAAAAACGTAAAACAATGGCACTTCATAAGAGTGTCTGATGGTAACAGTTTAGAATGGACAATAGAGTTTAGAGGTCAGCATTCCATGAAGCAAGCATCTCTACTATAAGCATTTGTAAATAGGTGTGCCTCTTTCTAAGAATGTCATGTAAAATTTCCAATACAATATGAGAGTAGCTACCGAGCAGATTTCATTCCAGGTTCTGAAATAAAAAAGTCCTGATTTGTCTACAGCCATGCCACCCTAAACGTGCTCAATCTCGTGTCTAATCTCAGAAGCTAAGCAAGGTCAGACCTGGTAAGTAATCTCTAGATGGGAGACCACCTACTGCTGTAGGCGCTTTAAATAAATAAATAAATAAATAAATAAATAAATAAATAAATAAATAAATCAATCAATCAATCCTGATTTTTAAAAATTGAAATTATAAAAATACACGATATACAGTAGACCTTGGGAATGTGCATAGCGCAAGGATTGTAACTGGTGTGCTGTCCTCACTATTACCAGAGATCCTTGACTTTCAAGACAGAATATGCTCCCCAGTTCTTAGAAAGATAAAAGTTTGTTTTTCTCCAGATCACATTCCCATGAGATTTTCAGGTTTACTATGCATAGCTTCCCAATATAATTATAACTGAAGATTTATTTCTTATTTAGACAGCAATTTTTTACTGACTGAAAACCCTCTAAAACAGTTTTAAAATCAATGATTACATTTCCATATATCACATAAGATGAATTGTTACACAATTTATTTGTAAGCATCTGGCTAATTCTACTTTCCTCTTTGAATTTATCCAAAGCATATACTATCTAGTTACCAATCATTACTTCCTTAGACCTCCCCACTTTCTCTTCACTTCCATTTCCAGTACCAGACAGTGGTAGGTGATTTACACAGGGGTTAACATCTAAGCTCTAGCATCACACTACCTAAGTCCAAATCCTTACTCTAGTATTTTCTAACTGCATGATTTTGGCTATTTCAATAGATCTTTTTCATCCTCGGGTTCTTTATGTCTAAAATAAAATTGGCCTTTTAGGTTGGTTGTGAAGATTAAATGAGAAGCACATCATGTGCCTGGTATAAAGTTAACAATCTTTTACTTCTTTGGAGGTCCATTTTTCACCCAACCACTCCTAAAATAGTTTTTCTTCAGTGAAAATAGTATTTTGCATTGAGATTCAATTGCCAGGAGAAAGGGAGGGAGTAAATAAAGTAGTTTTATCTTATGTTAAAACTCATAAGAAGTATTGAGCATAAACAATAAGTAAGTCAGTAGTGTATGAGGTATAGGCAAAACTCACAGGATAAATTAAGTATAGATAATGAGTAAGCAAGTAGTTTGTGAAACATAGCCAGAATCCATAAGATGAACTCAATGTAGACAATAAATTAATAACATGTATGACACATCAGAGAAAAAATAAATAGAAAAAGATACGAGTGTTTACTTACTGGTAGAAAAGCATAGAAAGATCAAAGTCTTGATCATCAGTTAACAACTATGACACCCCCAAATTTGGCCACCCATTAGTAATACCCAAAAGCTCCTATTCTGGCCTCACATGTACTCCACCTAATAGATACAAATGAAACCCATGGCTGTTCAAGGAGCTAATTGCCAAGACAAAGCTGTGTTAGATGTAATTGTCCCTCTCTATCTCCTTATATCTCAGTGACAAAGAGTACCTTCTGTGGGCTACCTTAATTGAATCTCAACTCTAGTGCTTGTAATCACACCATCAGTGGAGAAGTCTGAGATGGCAAAGAGAGAGAGGACATATGAACATTGTATGTTCCAGAATTCAAGCAGTGAGATTATTATACCCACTTGTGCCTTATCCTAAGTGTAGGATGTCTCATTTCTTTTGTCTTGCTTCTCACTGTGTTTTAAATTGACTTAATATGTCATGTGACACAAGTATTTTAATATAGTCTGTGAATTCTTCTGTTCTTTGACCTCTAGGAAGCTTGCTTATTATTGTACTTGAAAGCTACCATGGCATCAAGGTAATTTCTCACATGATGCTTGATGGCATTACGTTCTTTCACATGCTTTTAAACATGTTTTATTCTCTCTACCTAGAATTTTATTCCCCCAAATTGTTTTTGTGAATTATTCTATGAATAATGTTTTAAAACTCAGATCATACCAACCCTACTTTTAAAGTCTTTCCATCTCCGCTCTTTGTTTTGGCACTGTGCCTACATTAGACAGCCTCTAAAATGGACCTCAATGATTTCCCCTTCTGGTATTCATGCGATGTGCAATTCCTTTCCCTTGAGTATGGCTGTGCCTAGCTACCCACTTCAAGTGTGTATAGTATAACAAAAGTGATATGATGTCATTTCTGAGATTATATTTCATAAGACTCTTGCTTCAGTCTAGCTGGCCTTTCTTGCTATTGCTCACTTGCTCTAATGAAAACCAGTTGAGAGTTGTCCTATGGAAATGCGTATATGACAAAGAACTGAAGAAGAGCTCCAGCCAACAACCAGCCAGGAACTGAATCCTACTAATAACCATGTGAGTGAGCTTGGAAGAGAATCTCTCTCAGTTGAGCCTTCAGATAAGACCACAGTCTGAGCCAACACATTGATTGCAACCTTGTGAAAGGCTTTGAGGCAGATTAAACCCAGATTACTGGTGCAATAAAAAATCTGTGAGATAACACATGTTTTGTTGTTTTAAGATGCTAAATTTTGGTGTAAATTTATGCAGCAATAAAGAGTTAATACATTCCCTAACACACATCTACTCTAATACTAATGACAGAGCACTGACTTGCTATGTCTGTGTAACCAATGAGATTATTTGCACCTTGATGCTAGTGATATTTTGCTAAGGACTAGCAGTTCCTGCAATGTATCAGGTTCATGACAGAATATTTAGTGATTTTGAGACTGCTTGTAGTAATTAATTTAATTATAATATAATAGCAAGCATCTATTGAGTCCTTGCCCTTCAAGCCAATTTTCTAAATGCATTGCAGGTATTATTTTATCTAATCCTGATATAAACTTATGTTATAACTGAAAGAAACTAAGTCACAGAGAAATCAGGTAACTAACCCAATGTCAATAGCTAAAAAAGCCTGGCTGTGAAAACAAAGTCTACTTAAAGCTCACATTCTTAATCCCAAAGATTACATCCACATCTTATATTTCTAATATTTTATACACCTTATGTACACCATATATGTTTTGCTTTACACACATTCACCAATACAGTGCTTTGCACAGAGAGGATCAATAAATATGAGTGAGTGAGTGAGTGAGTGAGTGAGTGAGTGAGTGAAGAATCATCACCAGAGTTTTTGTTTCTTATTTTTTATCTTCTGAGCCAGAGACATGTACATCAGCCATGAAAGCATTCTTTGACTGTTCCCTGAGGATCCATTATCATCTGTGATGATGTGAAACAGAGATCTTCAGTCCACAGAGACCCTTGCAATTCCTCCTTCTGTCTGAGTGATAATTTTAAAAAATGCCATCTTTTCAAGTCTTTATTTCTGCCATTTTTTCCTTCATTTTCAAGCTATTATTTTAAATGATCTCACTCAGGGGAAAAAAAAGTGTATTATCTCTTTGAAATAAGATCCAACTGACATAACAATCATATTACATCACAGTTGGAAGTCAACCCTGAAATGATAGTAATTACAGATGGAAGACTTTGCAGTTATTGTTGGGGGTGGGTATTTCTCATAGATTATAACAGACCAAATGATATGAAAAACTTATACATTGTGTTCTCAACCTTCAGCTTGTATTCTGGGAAAATTAGTTAAACTCTATCACATAGAATTTCTTTTTCTATTGGTCTTTTATATGTGTGCACTATGGTAAATTGGCCACTCCCTAAAATAGCATGTGCTTTATTTTTAGGAGTTTAGTCTACCAATTAGTAGATTCAACTATGAAAATTATAGAGGAATGCTGGGTGAGCAATGGAAGCCCAAGTATACTATAGGACAGTTTGCCAGCCTTACTGCCTCTATATGTAGACTAGGTTAGTGAATTAAGCCATAAAAGAGACAAATCGTCCAAAGACCTGACCACACTAGTTCCTCTGCCATTTTTAGCCTTGGGACTTTCGTAGAGCCCTGCATTAAAACTATGTTACAGCATTGCATGACCTAAAAGTAGAAATGAGATAGCAGTGAATAATAGAAGTCCTCACAGAACGGGTTTCAGTTGTGCTGAGGATAGGAAGATCCAGCAAATGAAGTATATGGCCTCAAAATATAGCAAGAAATGCTCTACTTTGCAATTTTATCTAGAAATAAATTTCAATAACGCACGTGAAGCCAGAATGGGACCTTACTCTCTAGATAAAAATTAATAAAATAAAACTGTGGAAAACTAAATGCTTTAAAAAGTAACTGAATTTATGACTGAAAATACTATACTATTGTTGCTTAATATCTTTAAGCAAAGCACTTATAGGACTTGAATATATCTATGAAATATATGGTAAATATAGTAAAACTAGAGAGAACTATTTGGTGAGATTTTTGAACAGTGTTTCTCACAAGGTTAATATATTTTATAGAAAGCAAAGGCATGGACAAATTTTGAGGGACTTTCTTTAAAGCCTACACTTTCTGAAATATTCATAGTAATAATATTTTATGTATATAAACTTAATATCTTTAGACTTGACAACTCTTCATGTTCAGGTCTTATAAAATGACCAAGTGGTTTTCAAGGGTCTTCTAGGAAAATTAAAAGACAGTTTTATAAGTAAAAGATATGTCGATATAGATGTAGATGTTGCTATAGATACAGACACATGATCTGATTCAAGAATGGCAAAATCAAAAAAGTTTTCAGAGATCTAAGCAGTTGATTAAGTTAGGGTCATGGGTGCTAAGTTTGTCGTCTTTTTTTTTTTTTTTTAATAACTAAGGATGTAATAAAGTTAACATAAAGCACAGAAAATTAAAAGATAGAGTCTTTGCTACCTACGCAACCAATTACACTGAAGGCAAAGAATAATCTTCTACACTGTAGAAAAAGGCATTAATAAGTAAATCAAGTAAGTAAACCCACCAATATTTGTCACATTTGAGATACATTTGTGATACATTTGAGAGTTTATTTTCAGACTCAATTATTATAAATCAAGGCAAACAAAATTCACTTTCTGGGATTGTCCTTTCATATTCTGGAACATACACACACTTCAGTGTAATTTTTTTGTTGTTTTTTATTATGGGGTCTATAGTTAGAACTATTTTCATAATAACACTAAGATGTTAACATGCAATGCATTCATCACTGCTCTCTTAAGTAAATCAATAAATACATGATAAAATGTTTATCTGTTTTAGTATTAAAGATGGTAAACATGGATGATATTAAGAGTGTAAATGGATCTGGAAACAAAAGATTTTGAAAAACACGGCTTTAGGATAAAATTATTTCTTTTTCCTTGAATAACAAAGATACACATATACAGATATATTTTCTTGTTGCTTTTACCCTAGAATAGTCAGCCAGTCCTGTTAATTATAACTGCTAATCAAAGAAATGAATTTGTATTTCACAAAGAAATCTAAGGGGTGAAAAACTGAAAACTGTCTCTCATGTGTAAGTTTCCAGCAGACTAGCAGATCTCATAAACATACATAATACATTTTTACAGACATCTACATCCTTTTAAAGTGGCAAAAATAAACATTCATTAGCATACCTCAAAGCTAAAGCTTACTCCATGGCATAAAAAACTAAGAAGCAAAAGGTATATAAATTTAAAATTATGCTTAGTAAAAAATGTGAAAAGATGCTATTTACTTCAAAATTGTTCAGGTATCCAATGATTATGCATTAATTAACACAGTTTAATATTAGCCCAAGGCTTTAAGCTAGATATCATTATCTTCAAGCTGGCATAGTATAAAACAATTGCTGCTAAAATAAGGTTTGTCAGAATAATGATTCAATTTATCTGAATACAAATTTACATTTTTCAAAATCTTAAATATTATAGAAATTAGTGTTAGTATATTTGATCAGAAAACCTGTATAAGTCATGGCAAAGCAAATAAAAGTAGAACAAAAATTATGCTTGCCTTATACTTAATACTGATCAGTCAGAAAAGATATAACTATTTTATATTAAACTAAAATTATTAAACTAGGTCCACTTACCAAAGATTTACCTTAATTAGGTAAACTTGGACCCATAAAATGTTTCCGTGTGAACTTTGATAAGAAAATATTTTAAGTCTCGAAAATTTAAAGTATTAAAAGTACAATATTTCTTATTTTGAGAGAATTTAGGAAATGTAATAACATTAGTATTTATTTATCTAATAAACTAATCAAGAGAGAGCTCTTTATATTAAGACTTTATAATCTAATTTATTAATACTCTCATAATGAGAGATAAAGTTCTTTTTGAATTTTATTTTATTTTTTAAATTAATTAATTAATTTTTTAATGGTGACATTGGTTAACAAAATCCAATAAGTTTCATCTGTACACTTTAACAATAAGGCATATATATATTTGCACTGTGTGTTCACCTTCCATAGTTAGATTTCTTTCTGTCACCACATATTTGACACTCTTTACCCCATTCTACCTCCTGCTTCACCCCACCCCTTACCATCTGGTAACCACTAGTCTATAGTCCATGTCAATGAGTCTCTGTTTATCCTGTTCATTTGTTGCTTTTAGGTTTATGTCGCACATAAATGATATCATGTGATCTTCAGCTTTTTCTGTCTGGCTTATTTCACTTAGCATGATTATCTCGAGATCCATTCATGTCGTCACAAATGGCAGTATTTCATCTCTTCTTACAGCTGAGTAATATTTCATTGCATATATGTACCACAGCTTCTTTAGCCAATCATGTATCATAGGACACTTCAGTTTCTTCCATGGCCTGGCCACAGTGAGTAATGCTGCTATGAACATAAGTGTGCAAATATGAATTTTCAAGTCTTTGGGGTAAATAACCAGTAGAGGGATTGCTGGATCATATGATAAATCAATTCTTAGTTTTTTGAGGAATCTCCATACTGTTTTCCATAGTGGCTGTACCAATTTGAAGTGCCATTTTTGTAGCCGTCAGCCCCCAATAGACACACAGACCACCAGAAATCAGTGAGTTATAGGAAACACACTCTTTATTCAGCCAGCTGAGTCCGCCAGGGGTATGCAGACCCCAAATAAAGTAGTCCCAAAATGTAGAGGTACAGGGTTTTTAAGCCCTAAACTCCATTCTTCATTCTGTCTGAACACAAAAGTCTATTTTTCTTCTATTTACTACCTGTCAACCCACAGGTCGGTTGTGCAAGCGGGGGTACAGAAGCAGAAAGCTTATTGTTAGAATGTTATGTTCCTATGGATGATAGCCTATATTCCATGAGCGATAGCCAAGCAGTAATTTTCTAGCCAGCACATTCCCCACTGGCCTTAGCAGAAAATCAAATCCTTGATTCTTCATGTAGAATTTGCTCATAGCCTCTATTTTGTGATACTAAAAGTTTAATAGAATTAATTTTCTTCCTTATATATGCAAACAAGAAATTGAGGAAACATGGGTCAAAAGTTAACAAGAGGAGGAGGAGGATTAAAGGTCCAGCTACAGCAGATAGAAGGGCTATTAGCCATGGTGACCAATTGAACATCCTATGAAACCAGTTCTTTGATTCTAGTCTTTGTTTTTCCCTGGCATCTAAATTTCTCTGTACTAGTAGTAAACTTTCTCTAATTATTTCAGAGTTATTGGCATAGAAGCAACAGTTTTCAACTAGACCCATACATAATCCATCTTGTTCTAAAAATAATACATCTAAACCTCTTCTATTTTGGAAGACTACTTCTGCTAGTGAATCGACTTGAAGTTCTAGCCTGCTGAGCTCAGTTAAATTTAGGAGAGTTCTTATCCCGACATAATAAGGGGGTTTTGAATTTAGGTACAACCAGCAATCTTGTCCTATGTCTGGGTGGTCTTATTTAAGATTCTGTATATTGTCGTTAACATAGTTATTAAAGCTCCTTCTGGTTCTGGTTGTGGCTGGTCGAATGCCTGGGCTAAAGAGGAAAAAAAGAAGAAACAAAGGGTTAGACTTACATGTGCTTGAGTCTTAGTCTTAAGGGCCCATCTTCCTGAGCTGTCCCCTCTCATGCTGCCTTCACATGGAAGTGATGAATCCATGATGGGATGCCGTCTATTTTAACTGCAGTGAGTGTCATCAGGTAGACAGTGAAGGGTCCTTTCCATTTGGGTTCTAGTCTCTTGGAAGTGAACTTCTGGCTCCACACAGAGTCCCCAGGCTGAAACTGATGGGGAAGTCTGTCCCCCCAGGCTGAGTGGGCAGCACGAACCCAGGACTAATCTCCTTCTGTACACTTTGAAGGGCCTGTAAAGACTTAAGTAAGCCAAGGTTACATAGTTCTGCTTTTTTTTCTCATCTTCTATTCTAGGTACTAAAGGTGGGGGCTTTCCAAAGAAAATTTCAAATGGGGTGAATCCATTAATATATAAAGTACACCTGGCTTAGGGAAGAGCAAAGGGGAGGAGTTCTACCCAGGTCCCACCAGTTTCTAATCCTAACTTAACTAATGCCTCTTTTAGGGTCCGATTCATTCGCTCTACTTGGCCTGAACTTTGGGGCCAGTAGGCACAGTGGAGTTTCCACTGCAAATTTAGGTAGTTAGCCAATTGTTGTGATACCTTTGTTATGAAGGCTGGCCCGTCACCCAATCCTAAAGTTCCGGGGAGACCATATAGAGGGAGAATTTCTTGTAGTAGTTTCTTAGTAACTACTAAGGCAGTTTCTTTCCTGGTAGGGAAGGCCTCTACCTATCCTGAAAAGATGTCTATAAAAACAAGTCAATATTTGTAGCCCTCCACAGTTGGGGTTACCTCAGTGAAATTTACTTTCCAATGGTCCCCTGGATAAGTTCCTCTTTCTCTATGCCTAGGTTCTTCTATCTTCCCCTTCTTTGGATTAACTTGGGCACAAGCCAGGCATTGTGAGGCAATCTCCCCTGTGGTTCTTCTCCCTTCTGGAGCATCTTAGTTCACCTTAGGTGTGTGGTCTGGTGTAGTTGGTGGAAGAGAGTCCTTCCAAGGGCCCATGAGAGCCCAATTTTTCCATGTGGGGTCATCCACCACCCCTGTTGGTTCCTAGTGGCTCCCTTATCTTGAAAATATATGTTCTCTTCCGCAGTATAGGTCAGAGACAGAGGAAGTTCTGAGTAAGGGACAACAGTCAGTAGATGTGGTGGGGGCCCCACTGGCCTTGTGGCCACTGTTCTTGCCTCTTCACTGGCTCTTAAGTTTCCTTCAGCCTCAGGAGTATTCCCTGTCCTTCCCAGCTGAAGTCAGAAGCCCTCTTTCCTTGTAGATGGCTCCGTGTACATGTGCAGTGGCAAAGGCGTATCGGCTGTCAGTGTATACTGTGACTCCCTTATCCTTTCCCCATCTTAGTGCCTCAGTGAGGGTGATGAGTTCTGCCTTTTGAGCAGAAGTCCTATGAGGAAGAGCTTGTGACCAGATGGTGCCAGTTAGAGTTACGACCACTGCCCCAGCATACCTGCTTCCTTCCCTCATGAAGCTGCTCCCATCCGTGAACAGAATTTCATTGGCCTCAGGCAGAGGGGAGTCTTTGAGGTCTGGCTACACGGAACACAGCATCAGTGAAATCTATGCAGTCGTGAACGGGGGTCTCAGGGTCTGGGTCTGGCAATAGATTGGCTGAGTTGATGACAGTAGCTTTGGATTTCAGCCATACGTTTGGGGTCATCTGGTGCCTCCCTGTTGTTGAACACCTTCTGAGCTATCTCAACAAGTTGGAACAGGTTCATCCTTGCAAAACCTTCTAATTTTTGTAATTTACGGCAGATATCAGGGGTTGCCTAAGTAGCAAAGGCTATATTAATTGCCTGCTGGTTCTCAGGGGCCTCAGGATTAATAGGGGTGTATACCCGATATGCCTCAATCAAGAAACACTCCAGGAGATTCCTGAGGTCCCTCCCTGTATAACTTCAGTTACTTTAGAAAGGTTACTTGGCTGACGAGCAGCCATCCTAATTCCTCCAATTAGAATCTGGTGGTACCAATCTAATGCTGTTCTCCCTGCCTGATAATTGTGTCCCCAGTCTGGGCAGGTGGAGGGAAATTCCTCCTGAATCTGTTCCCCTGCTTCCTCAACTCTCCTTCCTCCTGCAGCTATCTTTTGGGTTTCAGTCCAAATGCGCCCGCATTCTTCTGAGGTCAAGGGGGTAATTAAAAGCTGTTGGCAATTGTCCCAGGTGGAACAGTGAGTCTGAAAGACACTTTCTAAGAGTCCCATTAATGCCTGGGGTTTCTCAGAGAAAGGTGGAATTTGTGCCTTCTAGTTGTACAGGTCACTAGTCAAGAAAGGCATGTAAACCATAAAGGGCCTGTCTGTGTGATGCCTCTGGGGTGGTGCTTCTTGCAAGGGAAGGATGGCCGGGGTGGTAGTATTGGCTGGTGCCCCACCCAGAGTGGGAGCAAGAGGCCCATAGGGGTTACCTGCTGACCATCTGAGGAGGTGAGGTGTTGCTATTTGACCTCTGTTGTCCTGGATTATAGAGTGGGGGAAGGTCACTGTCCTCGGGTGGAGATTGGAGGACTGAGGGACTAGGCTGTTTTGGAGCCTAGAGATTCACACCCCTAGAGAAAGGGTACACTGGCAGAGCCAAGGAGGGGGTTTCTGAACAAGATTTAACCATTGATCAATGTAGAGAAACTGATCGGGATGTCCCAGGTCTCCCGTGACAATCTTCCAAACATTCTTCATTAAATCCCTGTCAAAAGAACCCTTCGGAGGCCAGTTTACATCAAAAGACAGCCACTCAACTTCACACAATATTCTTAGTCTGCCTGGAGAAAACTTTATGCCATAGTCAGCTCCCTCTACAAACCCTTCTTTGAAATGTCGCAGGAGACACCCCAGGGGTGTCTTCTGTGAACTCAGGCTTCCCCCCATTGCTTGCGCAGAAAACACAAAACAGACACTCAACAAGAACAATTACTGGGGTGTAGGTGGACCCAGAGAAGTCTGCCACCTACAACATAGACAAGACCAAAGACAATAAACAGAACCCAACAACAGGGCACAGGAGGTGGTGTCCCGCGGCCTGGCCACGGTCCAGGAGATATGACCACATCCAGTCTCTCCACAGACCCCCAATGACCGGTCAAAAGAAACAGAAAGATACCTTTTATTCAGACATTGAGGCCTCAGAGATTCCCTTTGGGACTAGGAACAAAGGGTGTGTCCTAAAGGTTGCATCCTTGACGATTGCATTGACCCTGTCATGGCATTCAAGAGCCCTGGAACATCTCAGGTTGGCCACCCCTTTGAATCCATAACAGGAACAGCAACCACTTCAGAGGCTGGTCCAGTCTTAGATCTCAGGGCCACTCCCTGAGATCTTGCTGGGGCCTCCAAATGTTGTAGTCGCCAGCCCCCAATAGACACACGGACCACCAGAAATCAGTGAGTTATAGGAAACACACTCTTTATTCAGCCAGCTGGGTCTGCCAGGGGTACGCAGACCCCAAATGAAGCAGCCTCAAAATGTAGAGGTACAAGGTTTTTAAGTGCTAAACCCCATTCTTCATTCTGTCTGAACACAAAAGTCTATTTTTCTTCTATTTACTTCCTGTCAACCCATAGGTCTGTTGTGCAAGCGGGGGTACAGAAGCAGAAGGCAGAAATGTTATGTTCCTATGGGTGATAGCCTATGTTCCCATAGGCGATAGCCAAGCAATAATTTTCCAGCCAGCACACCATCAGCAGTGTATGAGGGTTCCTTTTTATCCTCATCCCCTCCAACATTTGTTATTACTTGTCCTGTTGATTATTGCTATTTTAATAGGTGTGAGATGGTATCTCATTGTAGTTTTGATTTGCATTCCCGAATAACTAGCGATGTTGAGCATCCTTTAAAATATTTGATGGCCATTTGTATGTCCTCTAAGAAGAAGTGTCTGTTCAGGTCCACTGCCCATTTTTTGAATGAATCATTTGTTTTGTTTTGTTTTTTGTCATTGTTGTTATTGAGTTGTATGAGTTCTTTGTATATTTTGGATATTAGGCCCTTATCAGAGGAATTGTTTGCAAATATATTTTCCCATTCAATGGTTGTCTCTTTACCTTGTTGATGATTTCTTTAGTTGAGCAGAATCTTTTTAGTTTGATGTAGTCCCATTCATTTATTTTAGTTTTTACTTCCATTGCTTTTGAGGTCAAATTTATAAAATCTTCTTTAAGTCCAAGGCCCATGAGTTTAGTTCCTATATTTTCTTCTACGCATTTTATTGTTTCAGGTCATATATTCAAGTCCTTAATCCATTTTGAGTTAATTTTCGTGTGTGGTGATCGACAACAGTCTAGTTTTATTCTTTTGCTGGTGGCTTTCCAGTTTTCCCAGCACCATTTATTGAAGAGGCTTTCCTTTTCCACTATAAGTTTTTGTTGAAAATTATTTGTTCATATAAATATGGGTTTACTTCTGGACTCTTGGTTCTATTCCACTGATCTGTGTGTCTGTTTTGCTGCCAAGACCATGCTCTTTTGATTACTGTCATTCTGTAGTATAATTTGAAGTCAGGCAGAGTGATGCCTCCAGCCTTGTTCTTTCTTCTCAGAATGGCTTTGGCAATTCAGGGTCTTTTATGCTTCCATACAAATCTCAGGATTTTTTGTTCTATTTCTTGAAAAAAAGCCGATAGGATTTTGATAGGAATTGCATTAAATCTGTGTAATGCTTTAGGTAATATGGTCATTTTAACTATGTTGATTCTTCCAATCCAAGAACATGGAATATCTTTCCATTTCTTTGCATCTTCTTCGATTTCTTTTAATAGGGTCTTATGGTTTTCATTATATAGGTCCTTCACATGTTTTGTTAGATTTATTCCTAGGCATTTTATTCTTTGTATTGCATTTGCAAAAGGAATAATTTTTTCCACTTCTTTTTCTGACACTTCGTTGTTAGAGTATAAGAACGCTATGGATTTTTGAAAATTGATTTTGTATTCAGAAACTTTACTGTATTACTTATCATTTCTAGTAGTGTTCTTGTGGAGTCTTTAGGGTTTTCTATATGGAGAATCATGTCATCTGCAAATAGTGACAGTTCAACTTCTCTGTTTCTTATTTGGATGGCTTTTATATCTTTCTCTTGTCTGATTGCACTTGCTAGGACCTCCAATGTTACATTGAATAACAGTGGTGATAGTGGACAGCCTTGCCTTGTTCCTTATCTTAGAAGCAAGGTTTTTAATTTTTCATCATTAAGTATAATATTGGCTGAGAGTTTTTCATAGATGGCCTTTACTATGTTAAGGTACTTTCCTTCTATATCAATTTTGTTAAGTGTTTTGATCATAAATGGATGCTGTATCTTGTCGAAGGCTTTTTCACACCTATTGATCTGATCACATGATTCTTATTTTTTAATTTGTTTATGTGATTTAGCACATTAATCAATTTGCATATGTTGAACCATCCCTGTGCCTCTGAGATGAAGCCCACATGATCGTGGTGTATAATATTTTTAATATGTTGCTATACTAGGTTGCTAGTATCTTATTTAGGATTTTTGCCACTGTGTTCATGAGAGATATCGGTCTGTAGTTTTCTTTTATTGTGTTATCTTTACCAGGTTTTGGTATCAGAGTAATTATTGCCCTCATAAAATCAGTTGGGAAGTATTGCATCCTCTTCGATTTTTTAAAAGAATTTAAAGAGAATAGGTATTAAATCTTTGAATATTTGGTAGACTTCACTGGTGAAGTCATCGGTCCTGGGCTTTTACTTTTTGGTAGATTTTTGATAGTTGTTTCAATTTCCATACTGCTGATCAGTCTATTTAAATTTTCCAGTTCTTCTTGATTCAGTCTAGGAAGGTTATATTTTTCTAAGTACTGGTCCATCACTTCTAGGTTATTAAATTTGGTATTATATGTTTTTACATAGTATTCTTATATGAGCCTTTGTATTTCTGTGATGTCTGTTGTAATTTCCCCTCTTTCATTCTTGATTTTGTTTATTTGTGTCATTTCTCTTTTTTCTTTGGTGAGTCTAGCCAGTTGTTTGTCAATTTTACTAACCTTCTCAAAGAACCAGCTTTTTGTTAGATTTATTTTTTCTATTGTTTTTTTTGTTTGTTTGTTTTCAAATGCATTTATTTCTGCTATAATTTTGATTATTTATTTCCTTCTGATGATTTTAGGCTTCATTTGTTCTTCCTTTTCTAATTATTTAAGGTGAAGCATTAAGTTGTTTATTTGGGTTCATTCTTGTTTTTGGAGATAGGCCTGTAATGATATGAATTTTCCTCTTATGACCACTTTTACCATGTCCCAAAAGTTTTGATATGTTTTACTATCATGATCATTCATTTCTAGGTATCTCTTGATCTCTGTTTTTATTTCTTCTCTGACCCAGGTATCCTTCAGTCACATGTTGTTTAATCTCCATGTATTTGTGGTTATTTCTGATTTCTTTTTGCAATTGATCTCTAATTTCAAAGCATTATGATCAGAGAAGACGGTTGGTATAATTTCAACCCTCTTATATTTGTTGAGGCTATGTCTGTGTCAATCCTTGAGAATGTTCTATACTCACTAGAGAAGAATGTATAAGCAGCTGTTTGGGGATGGAAGGCTCTGTAAATGTCAATTATGTCCAGTTGGTCTAATGCATAATTTAAGGCTGTTATTTCCTTATTGATTTTCTGTTTGGATGATCTGTCCATATATGACAGTAGGGTATTTAGGTCCCCTACTTCGATAGTGTTTTGGTCTGTTTCTCCTTTAGTTCTGTTAGCAATTGCTTTACATATTTTGGGGCTCTCTGATTGGGAGCACAGATATTAATAAGTGTTTTGTCCCTTTGGTGCATTATTCCCTTTATCATTAGGAAGTGTCCCTCAGTATCTTTCTTTACATTTTTTTTGTTTGAAGTCTATTTCATTTGATATTAGTACCTCTACTCCCATATTTCTCTGAATGGCATTTGCTTGAAATATCATTTTATATCCTTTCACTTTGAGTCTATATTTGTCCTTGCAGCTGAGATATGTCTCTTGAAGGCAGCTTATGGCTGAATTTTGTCTTTTGACCCAACATGCAACTCTGTGACTTTTTATTGGTAAGTTCAGTCCATTTACCTTTAGAGTGATTATTGAAATATGAGATCTTCTAATAGCTATTTTATCTTTTGCTTTCTGGCAGCTTAATGTTTTCATTGCTTCTTTGCCTTTGTGTTTCTGTTTTCTTCATTTTGGTTGGCTTTTGTGGGTTTTGCCTCTGGTTCTTTATGTTTTATGTTATATACTTCAGTTCTGAATCTTCTGTGTGTGGTTACTATTATGAATATGTAAAGGATAGTTATATACATACAGTTGCCCATTTTCTTCTGTGGGTGCCTTATCTCAATTCTGTATTTGGATCTTTGAATCCTCTCCTTTTCAGTCATTGTTATATTAATTTGTCCCTATGTATGCTGAACGTTCATTACTATCTTGCTATAGCAATTCTCTTCTTATTGTTTAAGCTTATAATGCCCTGATCTTAGTAAGGGTTGCACTCTTCTGCTTCTATTTGTCCAATAGTCACTTTACTCCTAATTATGTATATATTTTTTGTCATTTTGTTTTAGGTGAGTTGACCTCTTTCAGTATTTCCTGTAGTACAGGTCTTGTAGTGGAGAACTCTCTAAATATTTTTATGTCTGGACAGGTCTTAATTTCTCCTTCATATCTAAAGGCAAGCTTAGCTGGATACATTATTCTAGGCTGATAGTTCCTTTCATTTAATACTTTAAATATTTGATTCCATTCCTTTCTGGCTTGTAAGGTTTGTGCTAAGAAGTCCAAGGATAATCTAATGGGTTTTTCCTTATAAGTTACCATTTTCTTCTTCCTGGCTGCCCTCGGAATTCTGTCTTTGTCATTGATTTTTGATAATTTTAATACAATGTGTCTTGGTGAAGGCCTTTTTGTGTTGAGATAATTGGGTGTTCCGTTGATTTCTTGAATTCCAAGCTCCAGCTCATTTCTTTGTTTTGAGAAATTCTCGTCAACTATTTGTCTGAAAATGCTTTCTAGTCCCTACTCCTTTTCCTTGCCTTTGATAAATGTCCATTATTCTTATGTTTCCTCTCCTGATATTGTCAGCTAGTTCTTATATTTCTCTTTCATTATTCTTCATTCTTGTGTTTCTCTTCTTTCTTCTGATTTATTTCTAAATTTCTGTCTTCTCTATCACTTATCCTTTCCTCCATTTGGTCGACTCTATTTCCCAAGCTTGCTATTTCATTTTTCAACTCTTGCAGTGTGTTTTTTATCACCAAAAAATCTATTCTGTTATTTTTGAGGGTTTCAATCTCCTCACTAAAGAACTCATTATGCTCATCTAGTTGGTTTTTTTTTTTTTAATTCCTGGACTTGTTGATATGACTCATTTTGGAACTCACTGAGTTTTTTCAGACGTAGCATACTGAATTCTCTGTTATTTAAGTTGCATATTTCTATATCTGTAAGCTTATTTTCTGGAGATTTTTCTCTTTCTGAGATGCCTTGTGACCTTGGTTGTTCATGGTGTTTAATGGACTATTTTTCTACCTGGGAATTAGTGGAAGTGTATTCTACTTTTGTTCCAGAAAGATTTATTATGTAAAGGTCTCTCTTTATCCTGTTGCAAAGAAGGTGCTTTTCTTTTGGTTTCCAGTAGGGGGCACCTAAGCCTCTTGGATCCTTTCTTTATATAAAGCATTATTAATGTCTCTTTTTTTTTCTTGTAGATTAAACATCTACAAGATTAAACATCTACAAGATTAAACATCTACAAGAAAAAAAAAGACTGCTCACTACTCTCAGTCTTAGTCCCTGTCAGTGTTAGCGACAGTTTTGGTAGCATTTGCTCAGATTCCCCTGGAGCTCTGTAGTGATCGGTCTCAGAAGGTATGTGGGGAGGACTCCTGTGAGTTGAGACTTAAGGGCTACATATCAGCTTCGGTTTTGCAACCAGGGCTGGTAAAAATCAACTGTTGTTTCTCTGCCCTCCCGCTTCTCCACTTTCTGCCCTGATGACTAGGCACTGCCACCAGCCACGTGGCGTTCACGGCACTCCCATGCCGGGCTATTCAGGAAACTGGTCACATCTACTCCCCTCCCCTTCCTCCTATAGGGAGCTCTGGTGGCTGTGAGAGGCAAATTCTTTATTTCTCCTGGTCCACTGCCCAACACCTTGGGTTCTGACCTGTGGTAGCGCTTATGCACAAATCCTACACTCAGATGTGCTGATGTTCAGTTTGGGTGTTTTTTGTTGAGTTTTAGATGTTCAGCTAATTATTGTTTTAAGGGGAGAGATCTGGGGACGTTTCTCACTCCACCATGTTTCTCTAAACTCTCTTTTTGAATTTTAGCTACAAAGACATTTAGAATGCTATAAATTCAGATCTACACTTTTGCCACAGGTCAAGGATAAATATAGAAACACGAAAACTCATGTTACAAATATCAGACGGCTGCTTTAAATTCCACTGGGTACAAGATTCTTAATTGACTTGAGCTCAAAATGGACAAATAGATAAAACAAACAAAAAAGACTAACAAATCAGACTCTGTTGTCTCTTATCCAACAGAGTGTGCATATCTAACTCTAAATCCATTAACCTACTCACAGAAATCATTAAATGGTCAGACCATGAAAGTAAATTCTCAATCACTGCTGTCACTAATGGGAAGTAACTTCTTGGCTGTAAGCAAACCAGAAACAAACAAACAAACAAACAAACAAACAAAAAATCAATAGATGAGGTTGGGGAAAAGAACAGTCAGAAAAGTTTTAGTCTTGGGTTTCACTTTAAAGTGAATCAATAAATAAATATTTTACCTCTGAGAACCAAGAAAAGATATGCCTGAGTTTAAGTTGCCTGTAAGATACAACTCTCCAGCAACACATTTCACCTGGCTCTGTTAGGTAAATCCATTGGTCATCTTGATAGACTGTCTCCAAAACTGTAAAAGGGCAATCATTTTAAAAGGATAAAATCACACGAAAATATAAAACAAACATATGTCAAAGATTTCAATTAACTTATTAATGAGAGAACTAGTAAAATATCTCAACTAATTCCAAGGGAAATCCAAGGATGGATGTACTGAAAAGACATAGCACACTGAAAAGAATTTACAGATGCAAACTGACAAAACTGGCCAATATCCACCAAACGATAATTAATTATCATTGCAATGATATGGATAAGAATAATTTATGTTACTATTATTTTTCTATAATGCATGGAGTTGCAAAAGGGCAATTAGACAGTGAAAGGTGAGATAACCCTGACTAGATAAAACAACTTGTAAACTTTTTGGTTCATTTCAAATTATTTCATAAGTTTTCCTGCAAAGTGAGAGATAAAGTCCTTTCTGAATTAGAAAAAAAAGAATGCTTAAAAATTCAAATCTATGCTTTGCCATAGCTCCAGAGTAAATAAAAAAACACAAAACTATGGTCATAATAAGTTTTCCTCCTCTGATATAACAGATTTCTCTTCTGACCCAATAATTCCCAGCATGAAGGGATGCTGACAATTTGGGAAGATAATATGTGCAAAGTACCCAGCGCTGTCCTTCCACTCTCATTTTTTTATTTGTAGTATTAAATGTAGCATATAAATTTCTCTATTATATAAAGCAATTTATTCATAGAATATTTGAATGTGAAATTTTAAGAACTGATTTTTAAGAGGGAGATCTTTGCATTTCTATCAGTAATACCTTCTATTTACATAAGTGATATTATAAGTTTTGAATGTTTTTAAATGTACCATTTGATATAAGATTATTGACAATTAATTAGCACAAGATTCATAAATATTAAATTGATAAAATGCATTCAAATATTTTTACATATTCAAAATTCAGATGTCTTTTACTATGAGGCATCATGTTTTTTAAATTTAAATTATTATGTATATGGAATGTTAAAAATTAGGTTTTATATGTTTATTGCATAATATTTTCTTAATAAATGATTAGAATTTATGAAAAATATTTACTAAGTGTAGCATTTTGCATTTACTTAGTGTGATAATGGTTCCATCAAAATATAGTTCTAACTTAAGCAGTTTCTTAGATAATAAGACTGCATCGTTTATTCATTTAAATGGTCAAGGTACTAAAACAGTCTTTTATTCAGAGTAATTAATTATCAAAGTTAATTGGAATATTCAGGTTTCCATAAACCTGAAAATGGTCACTATAGATTTTATTATTCTCAAGGATAATAACCAGAGAAATCACTTTATGTTTACTTAACATAGGCAAAGCTGTGTGTGTGTGTGTGTGTGTGTGTGTGTGTGTGTGTGTAATTTCCCTTGTTAAGGAGAATATATTTAACTTCACAATCCATATATGAGCTCATACATATCATTTCTGAATAAAGCATTTTAAAGAATGTCTTGTTTTGTTATTTGTTTAGTTTAAGGAGTGGTGGTATTAAAGGGAAGTTGGAAAGAAATGTACATTTATTTACTTTGAATTTCTAGTAACTAAAACTTTGTTTAAAAAGAAAGAACTATCTTAAAAAAATCACTTGTCTTTAAAGAAACTAACCACAGCCCATAACTATAAGTTATATATTTGCATACAAATGGATGTAAACATAGATAAGTGTGCATTATTAATATTCAAGGGAGGATAATGATGATAGTTAAAATTATCCTTAAATGTTGAAGGTACACTATTTATAAACATATATTTTACAAATGTGAGAAGAACATCATGTTACTTCTTATTACAAGATATTTTTGCTTCTTTTTTTTATCTTAATTTATTTTAGTTCCTAGATTATTTAAATATCCCTTCATTTTTCTTCACTTTTTAAATTGAAAAATCAACCAGACAACATGAATTATTATTATTAACTGCTTATGAAGTTAGAATTCTAATGACACTGATGTAAATGTGATGTTTTAATGATTAAAAACAAAAATT
>CM053513.1:28095637-28191123 GCA_028627145.1 Eidolon dupreanum
TTCTGTTTGGGGCTCTTACCTGCAACCCACCCCGAAAACTCCTGTCTAGTTCTTATGCAAAGCTGTTTATTGCCCTATTTCACCTAAACGAGTTAAGCTACCCACAGAGAGCTCACATCAACAACTAATGCTAAGATTGGGTGCAAAACATAGTTACTTTCCAGAGGAAGTTGTGCAACTCCTTAAAGAATTTTTCTTTTGCTAGACAGAGAACGCTGTCTGTCTGCAGACATTACAAATGCACACACTGTCTGAGTCTCAGCTACCTACTTGAGCTCCGGTTATTCCTGTTCCTAATTCGGTATCTCAAACTTTCCTGATGTGTTGAAACAAAAGGAATGGAGTTTGCCTGTTTTCACCAACAGGTGCTGTTAGAAATGCCCCCTGCTGCCATGTGATCCTAGGCATGACATGTCTCTGCGAATCACTCTCTGCTTCGTACTTGTGTCTCCTGCATTGCACTGGTAGTGTTGGCAGATGCTCTAGAGTCAGCCCCAGCATTTCAGTGTTTGGTTTTTTAACATTTTTATTTCCTCATTGAGAGTGAGAACTTGCATGCAGAGTAAAAGCTGAGAAATTCATCTTACTGTATCTATTGGTACTACTTGATTTGCTGTTATAATATTAACTTTTCCTCCCTCAGCTTTTGCTATTTAATAGTTTCATGCCCTCCTGAGCTAGAGTTCACATTATTTTACCTGAACTAAGGTCACAGTATCAGAAGCCCTCTGTCTTACTCCCCTGTCCCCTATCCCCATAGGAGGAGCCATGAGAAAAAGGAGTGGGATAGCCTCAGAAACTGCAGAGTATCTCGGGAAATATTTCTGAGACCACCACCTGAATTATCAAGGCTCTTCTTGTGCCTGATGCTCATTATTTTGATGCACATTTATTATTGAGTACTATGGATATTCAAAGGTAATCATTCTCCAAGCGGGGAAATGTGATATAAAAGTCACAACTACTGACAGCCAGCCACTTAGAGCCTAATGAGAATCATAAAACCAGGTCTCCCAGAACCACGATGCAGGTGGGTTAGAATGAAAATAATAGGCTCCCGCACTTAAACCTCACAGTAACGACATTTGTGCTGCCTGTCCCCTTCTTCCTATGGTACTTCTGAAACACTCAGAATGAGAAAGATCAATTTCCAATCATTCCTACAAACAGTTTGTGAGAAATTAAAATTTAATTATGATAGCTGGTTACTTCATCTTGAATTCAAAGCCCTTTACTTGGGAAATAAAGGACCTGATGTAACATTTGCTCATCTTGTTTTTGCCTCCTTTCTGTTCTTGTGGAAAGCCCAAGTCATCTTCCAGAAAGGAGCGGGAGGTACTTTCATGACAAAACAAGGCTTCTTAAATTGTCCGATTTCACACGGACAAAGCGTGAAATCTTAGAATTGAAATCCAGGTTCTGAATTGCCCCTGACAACGGACATCACTGGGATGGAAATGACACCAGGATCTCTTCAGAGAAGAACTTGGGTCATCTCCTGTGACAGTGTTTAAAACTGGAATCCAAGAAATGGTCTCCAAAACAATCAGATATGTGCAAAAATGACTTGTTAAATAACGTAGGGAAGACTATAAAAGTTCAGAATGCTCACACTCATGTGGTTTGCAATGGCGTGTTCTCCAGAAAGATCTGCACAGCTCACAAGCATGAGATTCTGCAGGGGAGGCTCCTCTGCGCCACAAGTTGGCAGGATTTATTTTCATCTGCTCTGCATGGACCACTTGAAGTAAAGAAGGTCACTGCTCTTCTGGAAAAAATTTCCTCTACCCTGTATAGGACCAGGTTTGGGGCCCTCAGGAGTTCACAGGGCTATTCTTGTCTACAGCAGCCACTGCAAAGACAGCTGTGGAGCATTTTTTATAGTCACATATGAGACATGAAGAATGTTACAGAAAAACAAGAGTTCAGAAGCCCCCCACACATACTCGTTGAAAGATTACTGTCGGAATATTCTTAAGTTTTAAGGAGTCTGGAAAGCCTGTGATCTTTGTACTATTTCCCAGAGTCAGCTGCTCTCGAGGAGATGTTCATCATTGGTCCTTCCACACAAGATTTTCTGGGGGGACAATTTTTCAGCGTGATCCTCTGGGCTGACATTCCACTCAGATTACCAGGTTTCTGCGATCTCAGTGAGAACCCTCAGCAACTCAGCAAATGTAGGGCGGCCTTTAGGTTTCTGGAAAAGGAAAGCAGAGGTGGTCAGCTCGGCCTAAGACTCACTCAGACACCAGCTCTGGGACTAGGCGGCAGGGACGTGGATCCAGGCTTGTTCTCCACGAATGGAAGAGAAACACATCTTGGGTGACGTGCAGGGCACGACTGGCAGTTCAGCGAGGCGCGAGTGTGCAGGTGTCAGAGCAGAGAGTACTGCAAAAATAAAACGACTAGAGCGGCAAACACTACCCACACGTGACTATTAAAATTTAAGATGATGAAAATTAAATACATTTTTAAATTAACTTCTGTCACTGCAGCCCCTTTTCAAGTCTTTAATGACCAGGTATAGTAACCATATTGGAATAGCACAGACATAGCACATTTCCATCATCACAGTACTTCCCCAGAGATCTATTTGGATGCCTTGAAATGCATGATATAAAGGAAGAGCTGGGAGAAGGGGCATCTCGAGTACCAGGCTCCCAAGCTCAGCCCCAGTATTTACTACACCTTTTGCCCTGTAGAAAGAAGGTTTTCAATCTTAAAGTAAAAGCAATGTTTTCATGAGGGACTTTACAGGTCCTAGAGCACAAGCTGATTGTCTTAAGGCTCAGTCATCAAAACCCTAGCTATGGAGCCAAGGATTGGAGCATTTTCCTATATCCTGGGTGGTTGGCTTTGGCCTATGAGGAAGAAGAGTTGACCCTCTTGTTATCTTTGAAATCTATGGGAAATAGAATTACTCGTAGTAGCCACTTTCTCACAAAGATCACTGGCAGCAGGGTTAGTGAGGAGACAGGACCCTCAGTGGCTATAAGCAATTAAAAAAAAAAGAGCAGAAGAATATGTGAGAAATGGGAGAACATTCCGTGAGACTACAAGAATACATGCTGGAGCTTTCAGAGGCTGAAGTTCTGCAGGATTGTAACAGAGCCCATTAAATGTATCTGTTACTACCATCATGTTTTAATCTAGAGGCATATAAACACTTGGAGCTTTTAGATTACATTAAAAAGGCAAAATCAACTTTTGCAAACAAGTAAAACAGTATAATCAAAACATTGTTTTAATCATTGTTCAAACTGTAAGTTTAGACTGATGTCATTTACTTGGTCCTCCCATCAGCATCTAATTACCCCTGCCCCTTTTCTGTCTCCTCTTCACAGGTGCATAAAATCTCAGTATGTTTTATTGCATGAACAGGTACATGTCTATTGCTTCATATACAATATATATTCCTCAGCTATTTGCATTGTTAATGCAAAGATGCTCTTAAGACAGCCATTTGCTACTAACAGCTTATTTAACTTTTTTTAATGTCTTTCAAGATTCCTTGAGGAGCAGTTAATCATACGTAAAATATTTTCTTACATCAGGTCTCTTTATAAAATTAATACTTCTCTAGAATGTGAACAACCATATTGTTCTTGAAATGTTGAATTTTCCAGTGTTTATGGAATCAAGTGTTAAGTGGCTTCTTTTTTAGTTGGGGGGGGGGGCAGGGGGCAGGGATGGGAAACTCCTTACCCAGCTGTGATTTTTCTGGGCTGAAACTATTAGCCGGAAAGAGAGGGGCTATCAAAATCACAGAGGACTCTGATATGAAGGGTAAGAGTATGTTGAGCCAGTGCCTAGAAAAGACAGAGGTGAGCCATTAACCCTTCTGGCTTTCTTTTTTAAGTTTGGCATTTCAAGAAAAAGAGAAACTGGGCTCCCAAGAGATAATTTCCTGAGTAGAAGTTCTTGGCACACTTTGTGCCTTCATTCCTTTTCTGGTTTACTCTATCAGGAGTCTTGAGTGCCACAAGAGAGAGATGAAACCCATTACTTTACCCTTGGAAAAGCAAGACAGATCAGAGTGAAGAAAAGAAACACATCATCCTCCAATGTGGAAGTTTAACAAACCTGATTCCACTCTTAGTTTCCACACACCAGTTCTTAGAAGTAGTAAAACATCTAATTACTGAGTCTTTATTAACAAGAGTTTCTGCAAAAACCAATCTCAGAAACATAAGATTTGAAAAATGTCCTGAATTTCTCAGATGAAAAGCCATTGTTAGAAACAAAATGAATTAATGACTTTGTAGTGGAATTTCAGATAGAAATAGTAATTCTGGCTCTCAGGCATCATTACCAAGAAACAGACACCTTTTCCTGCCATAATGGAGTCCTGCGGTAAGGTTTGTGATAATCAGGTCTGCTCTCAGATGCTGGGACTGCCAACCTTTGCAGGGAGGAAATGGACACTCACCTCATGCCAGCAACTGTACATGACTTCATATATGGACATTGGTGCCAGATGAGGGCGGTACAGCCTAAAGCCCTTAGAAATGGCTTCCACAACTTGAAAATTTGACTTATTTTCAAAAGGCATTTTCCCTTCTGTAAAAACTTCCCACATCAAAACTCCTGCAAATAAAATGCATGAAAACCAGAGGTAGAAAGAAATGGTTACTTGGAATGAAAGAACTCTTCAAACTACAAGTCATTATTTTCTTCTTCTAGCCTTTGAGTAATAATCATCCAGAATAAGAGCAGGTCTATCTATAAAGCAGACCACATGCATCTTAGTTTTTGAACAAATCTGTACACTGAAAATATTCCAAGTGAAAATAATGCCTTTCCTTTGCCATTGGTTTTGATTGCCTCCCTATTGGAAGAAAATGCTGTCAGCACTTTCGTTTTTTAAATATGCTCATGTCCCCACACCCTGAAAGCAATAAACCTTTTTTTTTTTTTTTTTTTTTGCCATTCCATAGAAAATGACAGAATTGTGTGAGGTTCCGCTGCCCACTAAGACTAAGTGTTTAACGGCCAGTAGATGGCGTGCGTTCCCCTCCCCACTGAGAGACTGCTGGGTAGAGCCTCAGAATATCTAGCGAGGGCTCTATATATATATAATAGATATTCAGTAATCGCTGACTGATTGATTGCTTAGTGAAACTTCCTCAAGGCTCTCAATTTGATTTCATTTAATTATTCACTTATTCTACAAATATGTATTAGGTATTGATTAGAGGTCAGGCCTATGTTAGAGCCAGAGGATTCTTAATAATGAGATCAGACCAACCACTCAAAAGTTCACTGTCCAGTGGTGAAGAGAGACAAGTAGTCAAGTAAAACTCAAGGCATTCTAATTGTTCTGCAACCACTTGATGAGCTACTTGTGTTGCTATCCAACAACTTAATTGCTCTCCAGTAGAGTTTAAAATGTCACCTGCCATGACTAACACATGTCAGTGGAGAGCTAATGAGTCCAATGATAAAAGCTTAAACTTATCGTGGACAATAAAACGCACACTCTCCTGAGGGTGCAGCTGTCTCTCCAATCCCAAGAAGTCATCCTGGATCAAAGAAAATAGATTATAGCACATTTGTTGCCACTTTTTGAAAATCAATTAAAAGAACAAATTTCACTGGACATAGGTCTACAGTGTTTCTTTCTCAATGAAGAGCATTACTCAATATAAATATCAACTGACAGATCCCAAGGACGCCCACATCTAAATTCCACAAAATTTGAAGGTAATTTTGTAAATTAGGTAATGAGTAAATTAGGTGACACTGCTTAGTAGTTAGACAATGAGGTTTATTAAATATACTCGTAATTCAATGATACCATAAGGTCAGTTTTCATTGTAAATCTCTGTGGTGTGGAAAAGTTGGCTGAGTTTGTTTGCTAGAATAGTAGACTCTTTGTTATGATTTTATAGCAAGAGCTCAATGGGAAAGGAAGAGATCCAAAAAGCAGACTTATGTAAGGAAGCATAAGACACCAGTTGCTAAAGACAGTCCAAAAGTTTTTAGAACACCTAAGACAGAAGCACAGTTATAAAACTTTTCAAAAATGCTATGTCATATTAAGAAATCAAAATAAGAAGAGATTGGCCTATTTCATGAAGTCAAGCTCCATCAAATGAACATCAAATTTACTCACCAAATGACCAGACATCAGATTTGCTGCTGTATTTGTTGAAATGGAAAACTTCAGGAGGAGACCACTTGATTGGGAACTTGGCTCCAGAAGAACTGATGTATTCATCATCCAAAACATACCTAAAGTTATCATATTCAGAGCACACTGTGGTGAGTACCTAAAAGTTCTATCTACTTCAAATCTCTTTAGTTAACCCAGTTCTAGAAGACAGAGTGGTTTACCCCAGAAATGTTCTATATACCTTTATTTTTATTGTCAAAGTGAGAGAGTAGCCTTTGTTGTGTTTCCTCTCCAAACTAAGCCTTAATTGTGTTTATTTTATCTGGTTCTCAGAAAACTATAACAATTCTTCAGTCCAAAACATATCCTACTGATTATATCAGTTATGAAAATTCTTGATTTTTCAAAGAAGCATGCTGAATGGCCTAACAGCCAAGGTTATACAAAGAAACTAAAAGATAAATATATAATGGAAAAGAAAAAATTCAGAGTTGGATGCTTTACTTTTTTCTTCTTGCATATTTTTGTGGACACAAGAGAGGAAATAAGAGTATCTGAACATAATACATTTGATGTGAAAAAAATCTCTAACGCATATAAGTGATTCTATATAGAAAGAAATCAGTAGTAACTATCATCTCCTTTTTTAAAAATAACAAAAAAATTAATCCTCTCTCCTTATTGAGAATTGTATGCAAGAATATCCAAATGTGGGTATCTGAAGAGAAGCAATGATAGCTAACTTGTGCTATGTGGCCTTTTGAGTGTGCAATATAGTATTTTTAAATTATTTATTCATGCTTCCCCATGCTTCCACTTTTTCCCACATATCTTACCTCACCTTATCTTTCAGCTTTTTATTGAGCCAGAGGTCATTCTACTATGGAAAAGGAGGAATCGTAGAAAACAAAGGTAAAGAGCCATTTTTCATAGCTTTTGAGTTTCAAACCTCTAGGCTTTCCAGAGAAGGAAGACTGAGTTTTTAACAAAATATTTGGGAAAATGACTCCTTAATAAGAGTGAATCTCCCCACCGCCATCACCATCCATTCCTCTAGAAAAAAGAGATCCCTTGAGCTAGGAAGTAGGGGCAAATAGAAGGAAAAGGGAAAGAATATAAGATATTTGTGGGTGGCTGAGGTAGGGTCTTGACCCTGCATTCTACATGAGCGTCCCTCGTCACACAGAAGGGAAAGAAGGCCCCACACTTCTCCACAATAGGTTGGTGAAATGCAGAGCAAAATATAACCTCTGCCCTCTTTCCTAGGTTGAGCCCCAGGAAAAAACAGATTGCAGAGAATAAAAAGCTGTAGATGTGCCCATGTAAATGGGGCCTCAGATTACCTCCATGGCGTTTTCTAATCATAGAGAATACTGGATAGGAGGTATTTTGCAGATAGAAATTTTGATTGAGTCAGTGGCCAAGCTAGGACAAAATGGGAGGACCGTGGCTACAAGGACACCAGTGTCAATGGGTGACAACAAGCACCAGGTAAACCATCTCCCTACCAGTATTGTGGCCCCATGAGAAACACAGAACTTGGATTTTGACCCTGAAGAAAGTCAGAGAGAAACCCTGAATTGACTGGGATTAAATTTCTAGCAACCCGAAGAAAAGGGGGCTCAAAATATAAATTGCACTGAGTTATAACAAATAAGGTTTCATTTTTTTACTCTCTTGAGTTGTAGATGTAAAGTCAACTACTACACTTGATAACAGAAATGTATGATGATACAGAAAAATAAGAGCTGAGCAAACAAATTTACTTTTCTTTCAGAAATATACATGTATAAAAAGGCTTTTTTCTTAGTCTTACACATATAATGACTAGACCAAAAAATTATTTTTAACTTTAAGACATGCCAGTTTTATTAATAATGATCTGAAAGAAGATCCGAATAGCCGCAGTATCTGTTCACCTCACAACTAAAACTGGTGCATGTCCTAAAATTCTAAGTGGGTCAACAGGCCATACAACCACATCAATACATTAACAGAGAAAAGAAGCAAAGCCAATACTATTTTTCAGTGTTCTAGCAGACAAATGTAAGATTCCTTCTTATGAATAAACAATAAAAATATATCAAGTACCTTGTCATTCCAAAGTCTGAAATTTTTACTATACTTGTAGAACTGACCAAACAATTCCTTGCTGCCTATAGAAAGAAGAAAAGAACCCATTTGAATACAATTTTTCCTTCAAGATTTATTGCTCTACTTTTTTTTAGTTTATTTGGGTCCCCACACTACTTCAGTGTGGGCAGCCATGTTTGTTTTATGATGACACCTGTCAATGACATATAATGCAATTTACCTGCCCTCATGTGGTGGATTTTAATGATTCTTCAGAGAAGTAACAAAAAGAGAAAAGAAATTGTAACACTTTCCATTTTTAATATTTTAATCTTTCCCCAAAAGTATTCTCAATAAATATGAAGGATAACTCAAAGAGGATTAAGAAGAGAATAAACTATGAATCTTGACATAAAAAAATTAGTGTGTATTTTTAAATTTATCTTAATAAATAACGAGAAGTCCCAATACACATGACAAATAAGGCATAGTCATTATGTATCTTTGGCATCTATAATTACTAATAAAAGTTAAGAAATTGTATTTTAAAACATATCTCATTGAATATAACTATATTTTCACATTTCTTAAAATTACCACAGTAAACTAAATATAGTACTATAAAGCAGAGACAATCTATCTGATGCCAAAAGAACCCATTTTCAGTCAATCTAATCAAAAAAAATACTGATTTGGTTAGTTAGCCTCTCATAGGTCATTGGTTTGATAGATTTTTTTTTTTCAGCTAATTTGTGGTGCAGTTAGTCCAAAAACAAAAGTAAGAAACTTGGAATGGTAAACCAGACAAAGCCAGATGGGAAGGATTGACGGGGAAGACTCACTGCTAGCTGATACATTTTAAATGGAATGTAGGAGGATAAAATAGAACACAAAAGGAAGCAATTAAGGAAGACATCAAGGATAGGAGGGTCTGCAAGAAGCTACCTGGAGCAAATAGAATTATAGGATTGTCACTTAACTGGATTTTGAATTCTAATCATTATCAGGAAAGACAGACCTACAAAAATAAGTTAGGTGGAATTGGTCTTACTCATCCATTCAAAAATCTGCTCAATAGCTACTACAGGCTGGATACTGGGGAATGTGCCACAAGAGATGCAAAACTATGGTCTAGCTATGTAATAGCAATAGTTAGCATCTAATGTATCTGGCGCTGTTTTAAGTGCTTACACATGTAAATTCATGTAATCCTCCCAACAGTCCCATATGAGAGAGGTGCTATAATTAATGCTACTTTACTAGTTAACTAGCTATCTTAGCTAGTAAGAAACAGAGGTGGAATTTCAACCCAGGCAGTCTAGCTCTAGGAGCAGTGGTTTTTCAATCTTAACTGAACATCAGATTCGCCAGGAAATTTTTCAAAAAATATTGATGGCTGGATTCTACCGCCAAAGATTCTGATTAAATTGGTTTGGGGTGCAGTCTGGGTATTGTGATGTTTTAAAGCTCCCAGGTGATTCTAAAATATAGCTAAGTTTGAGAACCATTGCTGTGCAACCCGTTCTCATCACACTGTGCTGCCAGCTTAGAAGTCTAGGCCTTGACTTCAAGGAATTTAGAGTCCAGCATTTGTGTAAACAACATAAACAATTAGGAAGTAGTAAATAATAAATGCTGTGAGAGTTCAAAGTCACATGTAGAACAAGCAGTGGTGTGCTGGGGCCAGTATAACTGTATCTTCTTTCTCTCCCCCAAAATATTCCAGCCGGATGAATAATATGGTCCCCCTGGTCACGGGTGATGAAAATACAGGATTACCTCTTGGTGACAGTATCAGGGACTTCTCATAGAATTCTCAAATTTTTGTCGAAGTTAATATTTGAACTTAGAAATGAGACATGGAAGGGCATAAAAGGGATAGTATGACTATTATGAATAAATATAAAGTGAATAGAAAATATTTTTCAAGAGAAGGTAACAAGGCAGGAAAGCAGAACTATTAGCATTTGAGACACAAGAAGCCTTGATATTTTTTTTTTTTTAACAGGACTGTTCTGAGCATTACAGAACAGAATGATTTAGCATTTCTCTCCTCCTCCAGTACCAGTAATGCTGCTGCAATCCAGTCAAACCAAACCACCTTACCTGAGGCAGTTTCCCCCAGGGGTGAGAACCACTGGAGCTCCTTCTTCACTGTTATATGTCCAGCGCCTGGCTGAGCATTTGGCGTACGCTAGGCACTCAAGACATATTTGATTATTGGCTGAAAGTAAGAAAGGTCGAAGGAAGGACAGAAGGAAGAGAAGAAAAGAGGGAGAGAGAGAGGATAGATTGTCTCTGCATTATACAGTATTATATTTAGTTTACTGTGGTAATTTTAAGAAATGTGAAAATATTAGTTTTTTTCAATGAGATATGTTTTAAAATACAATTTCTTAGCTTTAGTTAGTTGACTAATGCAGTGGTCGATTAGTTTAAGGCATATTTAGGGAAATGCCTTACCTGGCTACAGCATCAATGGGCAATTAAAAATAAAGTTACATTTCCCAACAAATTACATAAAAAGGAAAATGTTTAAAAATTAAGCCAAAGGATGCATTATTCAAAGTATTGAAAGTCCTCAATTGTCATGTCCTTCTAAACTTAAGTATGATACACAAAATAATCAGCAAATTTGTACCGTACTTACTAAATCTCTGTGAATAAAGCAGTTTCTTTCCAGATACTCCATTCCTTCACATGTATCCTGGCACATGCTCAGCAGCATTTCCTTCCTAAGCTTTCCTTTTCGCTCTCTGAGATAATTAAGAAGGCAGCCATTTTCCATAAACTCCGTCACAATGTAAAGGGGCTTCTGCTGTATACACACACCATAAAGCTGAACTAGCCTTGAGTGAGATAATTTCCTGTCAATGAAAAACATACACCAGTAAGCATAACTGCTTTTGCATTTTTCAGTATTTGGACTTAACTGGTGATTATTCACTGTTTCTAGATAATTTTCATCATCAAGATACAATAAAAATTAACCCAATCACAGAGAAAGTAGAGCAGTTTCCTTTCCACTTTATGCACTGAGAAAGTGGGGTCAAGAGTTTAAGCAAAACTACCTAAACTGTAGATACAGAAGATTACATGCCCCATATTCTATTTTTATTCCTTTCCATTTTGTAAGCCTTCTATTTCCTCATTATGGCTATTTCTTGCCCAGACCTGCGAAGTTCTTTTCCTTAGTCTCAACCTTTCTAACTGGAGCTGCTCAGACATGAACTTCTCGACAGACAGAACGGAAGAGTGCTGATGTATATAAAAAAGAAAATTAAAGATTAAAAATTAATTAAATTATATTTAAATAATAAGAGCTAGGAGTCTAACTAACAAACTTTATTAATCGATATTAATGACCCCCAGAGAAATACACTTAGGGAAGTGGAAGCAAGAAAATAGGGGGTTCTCAGTTTTTACCATGCTCATTTCTGTGTAATATGATTTATAAGGTTAATACTTTTATTTCAAAATATAAAATATTTTAGAAGATATGATAATGGAGAAATACTAAATAAAATGAAAACTGAGATACAAGTGAAAAGGTTCATAGAGAAATTAAAATTACTTATACATATATTTTTTATGATTACAAATATAATTAGTTCACATATTTCAATATAATGCACCGCTACTAAGCTACACAGAGATACAAACCCATAGTTTGACAACTAAAATGAAGAATCCCTTAAAGGCAATGAAGTATTGTAATACTTCATTAAAGAAAATGTAGTACTCGTAATCAAAAGAGCGGAATTCCAGTTGTTTTACCTCCTATTGGCGGCCTGACCAGGGGTAACTTATTTAAACTTTCTAAGCCTCATGGGGTTTTTTTTCATGTGTGAAATGGGAATAACAAACCTGTCTTTCTTCCTTCTTGTGAATCTTAAATGAGATCATATATGTGAATATATTATAAAAAGTATAAACTAAGGTAAAAATAGAAAAATAAAATTTTTTAATTTAATAGAATTTTATGGGCTGAAGTTGTCTAAGAGAGAAAAGACTGGTTTTATTTCATTCTTCTAAATAATCTTTAGCAGATGCTCTGGAAACCCCAAGTGTATGGACCCCCAGTATAGGCTCATCTCAAAATATAGTGATTAAGAGCACAGTAAAGATTTGAAGCTGCTCTTTTACTGTGCTGGAAAAGCTACACAGGATGACAACAATTTTGGTTAACAGTTATGGCAACTACTATAAGAACTGGCATATAGTAGAGTCACCCAATAAATGTTTGCTAATTATTTTATTAGTCAAGATTGTAGGCTTTGTCCCAAACAGTTCACAGTTCTGATTTCATTAGAAATTCTACCGATGTTTTGCTGTGGGACTACAGGCAAATTAGGCAGGTTTACAAAGTTTTTCTTTTCTCATGTATAAAATTGGGGTCTTAATAAAACTTACCTCATAGAATTGTGGTGAAGATTTACTATCTCATTCAATAATCCACAAATATTTTTTGAACACCAACTACATGCTAGTCATCATTTGAGACACTTACCAGGTTGTAGAAGAGAGATGAACAGGTTCTATTATTATGGGGCTTACATTTTTGTGGGGGAGAAACAAAACAAATAGTGGCAGATGCTTTGATGGAACTGACAAAGTGACACAATAGAAAGCATTGGGGGTGAGTATGCCAATTAAAAAGAGTAGTCAGGGAAGACATCCTGGAGGAGGTGACATTTAAACTATACACTTACGAAAAAGAGATAATATGTATATTGTCAATATAATATGTATATATATAGTATAATATGTATATAACCAAGCTGTATATCTTGCCAGAGTTCAATGTGTGTCAGCTATTTAATTTTTTAAAGATGAATACATTTGTATTTCACAGTTAGAAGTTAAAAGGGAACTTTTCCTGACCCACTTTCAAAAAATCATGAAAAAATCAACTATGTTCAAACCCAAGAACACATTATGTCCCTCTGAACTGACTTAACACAGCCTCATTTCTGCCTCCCTAAGCTGCCAAGAGCTATTTCTGTTCTTCACACTCCATCCATCTTCCGTTGTCCTCAAAATATCGTCCTCAAAAATCCTGACCCCAAATGCCCAATCAGGCTTGAACCTTTCAAAAATCCCCTCATCATGACATTAGACATCTCTAATTCTTACTTGTTTGATAGGAATTTCAACATGGCTTCAACTTTCAATGAATCACATTCTCCCATTCATTCTTTTCTTATGCCTATTTAATTCCCACATGCAGCAATATAACTTTTGTCTCTCCTTTAAATAAAGGAAAACCATGGTCTGATGCAGATAGCATCAGGAAGTAAAGGCCAGACAAATAAGTGTCTGGGGTAACCAAAGGACACAAAAACATTTTTGAGAAGCTGACATCACTGGAAATTTGTGTTTATCATAACTTATCTTGAAATTAATTTTATTGTAGATAAATAGAAAGAGCATTTTGATAAGATCCTTGGGATGTGGGTAGAGAAGCCCAACAGACAGAATTGCTCTGCCTTCAAAGGTTTTTTGGTTTGTTTGTTTATTTTCTCAAGTGAGGTCTGCAAGTTTGGAACAGAACTAAATCACTTTGGATAATAAAACAGAATCTGGTTAATGCTAGTTGGGTTTTTCTCCTTTACCACATTGCTGCTCCTGTAAGTAAAATTTGAACAAATACCTAAAGAATGTTTATTTGATTTGTGCCAAATTATTGGCCTGTCCTGGTCCAGGCTAGGTTACAGATGTAAACCACAACCCCAGGTTCAACTAAATTAAAATGCTGATCTGGGAAATCACAGAAGTTAAGAGCAGTGTCCAGTAGTCTACAAAGAGCCACTTCTGTTAGAGCTCAGAATTCTTAAATTCTCTGAAAGCAAATACTTTATCCTAATACTATTATTTAGACAAAGTCAACATTTTTGCTTCTGGGAAAAGAAAAAAAAGAAGTGCACTTATTAAGCACTTGTTACTGAGCTGTAAAGAGCACACGTTTGTCACTTTCCTAAATTATTTCATTTAATTTACACACTGATCCAGTAAGGTAGGTACTGTTATCCCCATTTTACAAGTGAGGAAATTGAGGTTTAGAAAGGTGAAATAACTCACCCAGGTTACACAGAGGTTAAATAACTTGTCTGGATAGCACAACTAGCTTGAGCAGAGTTGTGACAAATCCAGATGTGACTGACTCCAAAATCCATGTTCTTTCCATGACACCAAGATGTTGCAAGATATTTATCTTTGTATTGTTTATACTTACATCATCACTTTAGCCTCTTCAATGAAATCCTCTTCAGACATGGAGCCTTCATTGATGGCCTTGATAGCTACCTGGATATGTGCTCGCCATTTACCTAAATGGACAACTCCAAACTGACCGCTTCCAATCTCCTTTACAAAAGCCAACTCAGATGGATCTATCTCCCACTTTTCTGAAAAATAGTAAATCCATGTTACATGGAGAGAAAAGCATGTTACAATTAATTTTAGAGCTAGAAAAAGTTTAGGAGTTATCTAGACCTATTCTCTTCTTTTACAAAGAGGTTAAAAAATGTATACATGAGGGGAGAGGACCTGTAACCATTTTCAATATACTTGTTATAGCTTATATGTGAAATTTCAGAATTCAAGTTTAAAAATATAAATTTACTTGGAGAAGTATTATAGATTTCAAAACATGATTTCTTTTTCCAGAGATACCCATGATGAAACAAAGTTCTGTGCCTTTCTAAACGAAACCTACCGAAACTAGACCTGGGACCTAAAATATTTACGTCCCAAGTCTGTTTTTGCCCTGGTGAGTAAATTTGTGAGGCAGATAAAATTTGGGCTCTCCTCTCCCCATTCCAGTTTCTCCTACTGCCCACTCCCCTTCCTAAAGGGGCTTTTCTGCCTTAGAAAATTCTCCTTAGGGAAAAGTCCAACCAATTCACTTAATAAATATACCCAATATTAGGATTCTAACCCACATATATCTAAGTGTATGTCTGAAGTAAAATTTGCACTACTGTCTGTTTCTCGTCCTATAGAAACAAGTCAGGGTGGGAAACTGTTTTTAAAATAACCCTCTTGAAAATTCCGAGAAGTATCAAATCGTGATTTTTTTCATATCTCCTTTTATATAGCAATACCACCATCTACTGGATATTTATAATAATGCATTTAAAAGAATCATAAGGGCAGATGACCCCCTTGTAGCAGCTTTGCAAAGTACACCACATCCCAATAGTAAGTGTGTTTTAAAAGTACCATGGGAGAACATATGCATGACCTTGGGGTTGTCATTGATTTATTCAACATAATATAACCATAAAGGAGAATATTCATAAAATTATACTTCAAAATATTCTGTTCATCAAATATACTCTATTAAGAGAGTGAAAAGTTAAGCCACAGACTGGAAGAAGATATTTCTAAAACATGTAACCAATGAAGAATTTCTACTCGTAATAAAAAACTTGAATAGAATATTTTCTCACAAGAAGAGAATGCCCAAATTGCCACTAAACCTACGAAAAGTTGATCAGCATAATTAGTCATCAGAGAATTGCAAATTTAAACTATAAGGAGATACCACTATACACTCACTAGATTGGTAAAAGTGGAAATGAAACAAAATAAGAACAAACAAATACAAGAATACCAAATATTGGCAAGGGAAAAGGCGTGGAGCAGCTGAACCTCCACACATTGTTGTTGGAAATGTGATTTGGTTAAGCACTTTGGGAAACTGACGACATCTAAGTGCACACCTGATGGCTCAGAAATTGTACTCTTAAGTATATAGTCAACAGTGGAACATGAAAGTGTGCTGAGCTTCATCAAAAGATATACAAGAATATTTAGAACAATATTATTTATGAGACAAAAATTGGTTACAACCCAAATGGCCATCTAAAAAAAAGATGGGTAAATTCATTGTGGTATAGTCATGCAAGGCAGTACCACACCACAATGAAAATAAACCAACCACACCCAGTGCCATGACTGAATTGACACACAGAATGAAGTGAGAAAGAAGCCAGACACAAAAGAATGTACAATATCCAATTCCATTTATATAGTCAAAACCAGGCAAAACTAATTGAGCTATAGACATAAATTGTGCACTGTTCTGGAAGTTTTAAAAAAAATGAGTTTATTTTTTAATAAATTGCTTAAATTGCTAACAATGGAACTTTCATTTTATATATATATACATACTATATATATTATGTATATATATAGTATGTATATATATATACACATACTATATATACATACATATATATACACATATATGTATGTATATATAGTATTTATGGGGCAGAGAAGTAATAAAGAATTTAAAGAACGTGGAGGGAACTTGGGGTAAATTCTTTACTGGGTTTGATATTTTACTTGAGCATGTGTGCATACTTTACCATAGCTAAAACCAGCTGTGGCTGGCAAACAACTGCCCATCAATCCAACCGGATAGCGGAGACGGGCCATGAGACCTAGGGAGAAAGAGAAATTGGTGTTTCAAGCCTAGTTACTAATATAAAAAAAACAAAAAAACAAAAAAAACAATCAACTAGTTAGTCTGATTGTTTATTTTTCCCATTGGAAAAACAGTTTTTCATACAATAGTATATGCTCATTAACACAAATTTTAAAACACAACACCAATAGTGTTTAAGTATAACCATTTCCCCTTCCTACTTTTTAAGAGTAGTTTATTTTTTTTAATATCACGGTAAGGTAAGCTATGTTTCTTCTGATTGGACCAACACACAGTATTCTATACAATTCAGCACGACAAACATTTATTATTTATTTAATCAATTAATATTTAATGAAAGGCTGGAAATGGCCAAGCTCCACAAGGCTCCATCTCAGAGAGGAAGGACAGGCAGAGAGAGACCACTACAATGTAAAAGGAATAAGTCCTGTACTGGAGGTACGTAAGGTGCTCTGGGACACAGAGGAAGAGCGTCTCACACATTGTGAATCAAAGAAGCCTTCTGGGAGGAAATGATACCTGAGATGAATTTGACAAATGAAGCTAACCCATGAGGAGAATCTATAAAGGGCATTCTAGGCAGAGGTGACAGCATGAGATGATACTTAGAGGTGTGAAGCATGATAGGCTATTTGAGCAAAAAGCAAGAGGTAGAAAGGGCAGGAAAATGTACTTGAGTGGTTAGTAGTTCCTGGTTATGATGGGCCTTGTAAGCCACGCTAGGGAGTATCACATTTTCCTGCAGGTGAGAGGGAACCATTGAAAGGTCCCAAATAAAGCAGTAGTGTGCTCTGATTTACATTTTTGATCATTCCGGCTTTAACATAGAGAATGGATTGAAGGGAAGGTGACATCAGGGACAACAAATCCAGTTAAGAGGCCACTGCAGTTGTCCAAGTGAGCAATGATTAGGATAAGGTAGGATGAGGCAGAGACCTATATGAGACATACTTAGAATAGGAAATTAATTGCACTTGATAACTGATCAGAAGTTTAGATGTTAAGAAAAATAGAAGCATCTAGTGTGACCCCTATGTTTCCAGCCCCTGTTATTGGTGGAATGATGATACAATTATCCAAGATAGACAACAGGAAGAGGAGTAAGTTTGGAGAGAGCATAGTGATATAACATGAAAAGTTTCATTTCATCATTGAAGTTCAGGGCTTGCGGGGTTACAAGTACCTATGTCTATCAGGCAGAAGAATTATGCAAAGGGAAACATCTCAGGTGAGAAGAGAAGTGATCAGGGATGGATCCCCAAGGAACACCAATGTTTAAGGGAAGAGTAGAAGTAGGATCCATTGAGAAAGCCCATAAGGAAGATCTGAGGTTAAGTAGACCAAGAAAAGGTGGTATCAAAACATCTAGGGAGCAGAGAAGTTCAAGGGCTGACACTGCCAAATGTAGCAGAGAGGACTTAAAAATATGAGAACCAGAAAATAGCACTATATGAATCAATATGGTGGTCAATGGTGAACCATAGGTCAATGGAGGCTGGAGCCAGATTGCAGACATTTAAAAAGCAAATCAGAAGGGAGCAAATGGAGACACTGAATATGGACACATTTTTTGAAAAGTATGATTTAAATGAGCTATGTCTAAAGGAAGAAAAGACCAAGAGACCGCTTTGTTCTGTTTTTTTCAAATAAAAACATCTGAAGTGTGTTTGCAGGCTAAAGGGAGGAGGTCAGAAGAAATGGAAGAGATAAGGAGAGAAAATAAGTATAGATGGTGGTTGGTCCCAATGGAGGATACAAGACCACAGGTTTGGTGTTGCCACTACTGGAGGGAATGAGGTGAGGGTGTGAGCTTGGCTGCAAGAGGACAAGATTGAGGTAGCTTACGCCTTGGTGGCTTCAATTGTCTTAATGAATATGCAACTAGGAGATTTGCTGATAAAGCAATGGGTAATATTAGAAAAGACGTCTTGAGGAGAATAATAAAAATCTGAATAGAGAACAGGAAAGGATATTTACCAGTGACCCTGAAGACCTAGTTGAAGTTAGAGCCTTCATCGAGGTGGGTCTCTATCATGCATGATCCAAATAAGCATAAAGGAATTTCCTTAAGATCCTAAACACTTTTCTCTAACTTCAAAGTTTTTAATTGTCGAACATTTTTCTCTGTGAATTACTACAAATAATTTAGTGATAGTCTATCTCTCTAACAGAAAAAAGTCTGTAACTCTCTGCATTGTCATTACTTGTGTTAAGGAGACAAACTATCAGGAGCTAAATTGACCAGAAGTCAAAAAATAGACAGGATAGTCATGGGTTTTGATTCACCACCTCTTCTTAAACTGGGCCCTCCAAAATAGCCTCCAATGTCATAATTTGCCTCTTTCTGGAGGTGATGGCAGTAGTCTAATACAGACTCTGGATTTAATAGGTTTGGCTCCGATGGTTTCAAAGATTTCTGTGAGTTCAAATCTCAGCACAGATACTTATTAACTATGTGGCCTTGAGCAAGTTATCTCACAACTCATGCCTCAGTTTCCTTATCTGTAAGATGGAAATATCAACAGCACCTACCTCATAGGATTGCTCGGAAGATTAAGTAAATAAATACACATAAAAGCACTCAGAACAGGGTCTGGCCCAAAGTAAGTCTTCAGTAAATGTCAGCTATTTCTGGGTCCCATGTCTTTCTTATCATCCCTCTTTTTTGTTGCTGTATTTCTTTTCTACTTTTTCTCCCTAATAAATAGCAACCATAGTTCGAAGTTTTTAGCCCATTTTTCATTCTTTTTATTGTTTGATCTAGTTTTTTATTTTAAAAGTTATCTGTATGGTATTTTACATATTATAATAACTTATATTATTGTTTTGTTATGTTTTTTACACCTACAGTACCTGGTCTTCCTAGATGGTCTCCCATCCAATTACTAACCAGGCCCAACCCTGCTTAGCTTCCGAGATCAGACAGGATCGGGTTTATTCAAGGTGGCAATAACTTATTTATATTGTAATAAAAAAATTAAACATTAAAGCAACTTATAAAGTAGAAAATAAAAGCTTCTCTCCGCCCCACCCCCACCCCCGGTCTTTTTCTCCAGGGGTAAACATGAACAGTCTGCCATAATCTTATTAGTTTAAAAATTGTTACCTAAACATCACAGTGTTTTTCTATGCATACATAGGTGTGTGAATGTGTGTTTTTTCAAAAGTGGGACTATACGCTAAGTATACAACTTTGTACTTTTTTTTACTAAACAATTTATCACTAACATCTTTTCAGGTCAGCACATCTTGATCTATCTCAGTATTTTGTTTAACCTCACCACCATAACCACTCTGTTTTTTAAATTGTGACTTTGAAGGAAGGAAAAAGAGAAGTGAAGGGAAAAACTCAGAGCAGATTTCTTGATTCAGAGTGTTTCTCTCTCTAGCCATGAATAGGTCCTTCCTGGTCCCCTCAGACGTTGCTATTTCCTCCCTAACTCAACGTCCTTGACTAACTGGAATATCCATGTGGACTCATCCCATACATGGATAAAAATTTCCTTGTATTTATTCCTGATATTCAGAACAAATATAATGGAAAAGTGGTCGGTTTCCAAAAGGGATTTTTTGGTCAACACGACTTTTCATGAGAGAAACCTTAAAAAGTACCGTATGACAAGTCAAAACAATATGAAAAGATACAGTGAGTTCCAAATTCTATAATGCTGAGGTGAGAGGAATTCCCCATGGCGAAGGGCAGAAATGTCATTGTAATTTTGATGGAACTTTCTGGAATCCTATATCCTTCCATAGATAATAAGTTTGCACAAATGGGAATTACTAAAAATAACAGCTGGTATATGCCTCTGGTATATTTAGACCAAATTGTAACTGTTGAAATCCTGTCCTGTGTAACTTTTTCTGTTCTCCAAACAAGAACGAACAAAAAATGAAAGACATAAGGGTAATTTTCTATTGTAATTATCTAAAATAGAGAGAAAATTTATGGGAGCGAAGAGAAAAAAGTGTGATTATTTAATACATTTCAAATCTTAATACATTTAGCCCTATATAAATTTCAAGAACAAACACATAATGACTAAATGGCCTTTTGCTTCTGTCATTTATCATTTTCCTAACCTGGCAGAAATGTAAAAATTGTTTTGTATTGTTTATTTCCAACTAGAAGAACAAAGAAGCATCAATGAGGAGGAGACTCATTCAGAAGCACATTGTATTTCAAGTTCTTAAACATTTTTACAGGAATATTTGCTCCCGTTAAGTGTCTTAGATCAAAGATGCATTGTCCATCTAGAGCCTGGCTCCCTGTGTTGAAGTGCCTGACTTACCGGCTGCATTGTGCTGGTGATACCAGATCAACTCAGGGATTGATTGAAAGAGGTGTCTTTCAGCCACGTACCACTGTCCTGAGTCATTCTTTTTAATCTGATAATGTTTGATGGTAGCTTCCATACTTCTACAATCAATTAAATATGGATTTAGTAAACAAGCGAAAGATCACTTTGGAACTAAGTCAATTCATTAAGCAACAGGCCTAAAACTCTTATCCTAGAAGCAGTACACACTGAAGAGTGAATTGGATTCAATTAAACAGGTGCCTCATCATCCCAGGAAAGTTCCTCAGCTGTCTTACTGGTGCCTTAGATTTAAACATTAACTTCAGTCAAAGTTGTCTAGGTGGCAAGTCCAGTGTTCAAAATAGTAGAGCATACTGGACACATTAGTGTTTATTGACTATCAAGCATTCGTTAAGTAAATGAACAAATGTACTGTGAGGAGCATGACGAGATGTGAGTCAAAGAAGGGAGGAATACCAGCAGAGGGTGTACTGATGAGCAGTTTTGTTATGGACAACTGAGGCTTAATCCCTCCAGGATGTAGAACACACCTCAGAATTATCCCACTGAAGTGTGGGAAAGCTGAGGTGTTTATCTACCAACTCCCATTCCTCATTGATGGAGGATTGCTCCTAGGATGCTAATTCTCAGGCACTTCCAGCCTAGCCATGGGGACCAGGAGTTCCCTCATCCAGAGAACATCCTCAGGCAGAAAGACACAGGAAGCTTTCTGAGTGCAGGAGAACTCTCTGCAGGTAAACCCCAGGATAGACTAAGAGATATGAGGAAAGCGTCACCAACTCTGCTACAACTAATCTAACCTCCTCACTTGATGGTTGAGAAAAGGAGACGAGAGTTTAAGTAACATCCAATGCCACATTAGGGAAACAACTTGAACTGGTCAGTTGCCCTAACTTTCAGTTCAGCAATATTCTCCCTATGCTAGGCTCTCGCTTACATTCTCTATGTGATGGCGTCTCCATAGAAAGGATTGTCCCAGGGATTGTTATATCTAAAGTGACCAAAATCACAATTGCTTACCTCCTATCTCTTATAAACACAGAAATAGTGTAGGATCCCAAATGTCTTGAATCTCGGACAATAAATGCACCTTCTTTCGACTGCAAAACAATTCATTCATTGTACAAATTTATTCCTTATTAGAAAGAAAGACAATGAAACCCCAAAGGCATATTGACTTATTATAAAAGGGTGAGATTGTTTCTACAAGTACAGATTTAGAAACAATACCTATAACATAAAATATAATTAAGACAAAAATTTATAATATATGGATATTTTAAAACTTTGCCCCCGATTTTTCTAAGAAACATTTTACATTTGACAATCTTGTATTCCACCATTTAGTTATTTTTGTTATATTGATCAAGATAATAAATATATAGCTAATGAATAGGAAGAACTCTGAGACAGACTGATAGGATTGTACTCTGAAAGAAAATAAAGTGGCAGGTGCGGGGTGAGGGAGGCAGTGAGAAGTACAACTGGAACTGGGGGTGGGGAGAAATCATCATGATAAGGATGGAGAATAGATTTGGGGGAGTCTGGAAAGAAAAACAAGGAGAGCCATTTTAGTTGCTCTACAGGTCTGGGGGAGACAAAAAGAGAAATGGCAGGAGGGAAGAATATTATAATAATTTTGAGGTTAGGTGATGAATCGGATCCCCATTGACATTCTTTGAGAAATCTCAATAAAGCCGTAAATTGCTTTCAAATAATTTTAAATGTTGAACTGTTCTATTTTTTGTTTTATATTTTAAAAATGCTTCAGTTTTACTGAATGTAGTTAAACTTGTGAAGAGAAAAATATCTCAGAATCTTGTCAAACCCATGAAAATTTACACCTATGAAGTGCTGATAAGGTGCTGAGAACTGCATGGCCCAAACAGCGAGGTCTGATCCTCAAGGAGAACGAAGCATGAAGCAGCCTTATCCTTTTCTCCCAGATGCTTACCATGAGACAAGCTCATCTTCTGGCCAAATTTTCTTACTAAAGAATCTCTTACAGCCATTTTAAATGACAAAAATCTAGCTTTCATTGAATTCCTACCATGGGCAAGGATTGTGTGCCATACTGTAGGAGACACGAGATGTAAAATACACAGGTGTAAAAAGCAAAGGCATGGTAAGTATATGCATATATGTATGTGTATGTATATGTATGTGTATGTGTATATGTATATGTACATGTATTATACATATAAGTGTATATAATATGCATGTAATAAAGTTGAATATGTAATGATCTCTTTTAAAGCTTCAAAGTAGGAAGATACAAACATTTGTAACAAAGCAATACAACTAAAAATAATAACAAAGTCCAAAGTAAAAAGCCTCTACCACCAATAAATTTTAAAGTTCTTTTTTGTAAAACTCAAGGAAATTTAAATTAAAATAAAAAATATCTAGAAAATAATAAGAAAACACTATGTATCAGAACCTCTGTTAGAAGTAAATTTAGAAGTAAATTCATAGTCCTTTTACTTATGTCAATAAAAGGAATACAAATAAGTATATCCAACTCAAGAAGTTAGGATAAGAATGATAAAACAAATAGCAGAAATATAATACAGCTAGTAATTAAAGAAAATATAATACATCCAGTAATTAAAATTCAAAACCTGGTTGTCTAGGAAAAATCAAACAGATAACCTGATAATTAACCTAATTAATAAATAATAAGGAAAATCTATCCAAAAATAAGTCAGAAGGACACAGAAAAAAAATTAAAGAATTTCCTTGATGCTCTACAATAAATTCAAAAACTTCAATAAAATGGGTAAGTAACAAGCAAAACATAAATGTATGAAAATTGTATGAAATTCATTGTATGTATGCATGAAAATTCATTCCAGAAGAGCTAAAATCTTAATAGACCTATTGAACAGAAAAAGACAGCTCGCAGAAAAGGAAATACAAATATATAAAATTTAATGTATAAAAAGATGCTTAACATCCCCAAAATAAGAGAAATGAAAATGAAATCTACATTGAGATGAGCTATCAGATAGCAAAGTTTCAAAGATTTCATTAAAACATTTCCTGGAAAGGCTGTGGGGAAATAGGCACCCTCTCACATTTCTAGCAGGTATATAAATTGCTACAGAAGATATTGTAATATCTATCAAAATTAGAAACGTACATTCACTTTGACCTAGAATTTTCACCTGTGGGGATGTATCCTACAAATACACTCACAGAAATGGGAAAAGAAAGTGTTAGGTTACCTATGACGACAGCACTGTTTTAATAGCAAGAGACTGTATACTACTTATATTTCCATTAAGAAGGATTGGCTAAATAAATTGTGATACATTCAAACTAAGAAATACTATGTAGGTGTAAATTGAGTAAGGACACATTTTGGGTAGTGATGTGGAAAGATTCCCAATATACATTATTAAGTGAAAAAAAGTATTGCACAGAAGAGTATTATATTATGTCATTTGTGTAAAAATAATGCAAAAAAATATACTGGCTGGTGTATGTGCTAAATATCTCTGAAAGGGCACAAAATAAACTAATAATAGTAGTTTGTCTTGAGAAGGAGAATTGAGGGCTTGGAAACAAGGCTGAAAGAAAACTTAAAAACCTTTGATTTTTGAGTCATATGAATATATTGACTATTAAAATATGAATAAATAAAAATTATAAGATATTTCTATAAATAATTTATGTAAAAAATTTGAAAATAAATATAAATAGGCAATTGTCTAGGTAAATATAAATTACCCAACATCTCAAAAGAAAAGAAAATTAAACCAGTAATCAAAGATCTATCTATTTGAAAAAGCAGTATGTCCAGTCTATTTTACAAGAGATATGTTTAACCTTCAAGGAGCAAATAACTTCTATCTAATATCAACTATCCCAGAGGTTGGAAAAAAAGATGAAGTCCCATGTTCCAACTTATTGTATAATGCTAATATAACATTTATACTAAAACTACACAAAGAAAATGGAAAATTAGAAGCCAGGCTCACTCTGAACATCACAAGACAAAAGCTAAATAAAATATTAAGAAACCCAAATCAGTAATATATACTTTAAATGCCTCATGACCAAGGAGGATTTGGCCCAAGCATATTTTAAAAAATAAAAATTAGAAAATATGTAAAATGCAAAAAAATTTTAAGATATGTAGAAAAAATATGTATACATACATACACTTTTGAAAGATTAAAGACCTGAATGTGAAAAGTAAATCTTTAAAATATTTAAAGGAAAAGATAAAATCTCTTTATTACTTCAGTAGAAAGGGAAATTTTTTATAGTAAACAAAAAAGCAGAGCTCATAAAGAAAAATATTGAGAATTTTTATATTAATTTTTTTAAATTCTATATCAGAAAAGAAGACAGCATAAAGTTTTCTAAAAAGCAGGAAACCAGAAGAATATAGTTTTAACACCTGATAAGATTGGTATTCAGAATATATTTTTAAAATATATATTAATCAGTTAAAAGGCAAACATTATTTAAAAAATGAACAAAGAATATTAACAGGCATGGAACAGCAGAGAAACCCCAACTGCCCAATAGTCACATGAAAAGATACTCAGTCAAAATGTTTATCAAGGAAATGCACATTTTAAAATATATATAAAGTTTCTCACTCAATGAATTGAAAAAATATGAAACTACCAACTACTGGCAAGAATGTAAGAAGTCATTTTCTCATTCCCTAAAAAAGTATAAACTAGTACAAGTAGTTTGACTCATGATTTGAAAATATTTAGTAATTGTAAATGTGCACATACCATCTGACTGGACCATTACATTTCTGGGTAATACAGAAAGAAACCCTTACCCTGTGTAGTGAATGACATGCACAGGATGTTCTTTGTAAAACTATTTGTAATAGTAAGAAATCAGAAACAATCTGGATGTTTATCAATAGTAAAATGAATATGTTTGGGCATATTCATATAATAAAACACTAGGCAGCAGTTAAAGGGATGTGTTTGAATGAAATTGAAAATATAATATTTAATTTTAAAAAATCTACATTCATATGATCTTTATGTCAAATATTAAAATATGTACAATAACACCATAGGCTGTTTACATACATATATATGATAAAAAAACATAAACCGGGACAAAATGGAACACGCCCTCCTACTGTGATTGCCTCTGGAGGTAGAGAGGGACAAGAAAGGTGTAGCTGCCTGTAATGTATTTCACTAAGGAATGTTATGACCAAATGTTACTACACATTTGTGATATCTGGGTTGTGAGTAGGAGGGGGACTGTTATATAATCCCCTGTTCTAGTCTCTGTGGCAAAGTCAGACCCTCGCCCAGTTCAGGCTTCCTCTCAGATGCAGAACCTCTTGTGCTGAACCTGCACAGCCCAGTGATTCTGGCCATGATACCTGTGACCAACTGCCTTACTGTAAAGCTACTTCTGGACTTCCCTTCTTCAGTTCTGCCTGCCTGTCATAACATCTTCTTTGTCCATTCTGGACCTACTAAGACCACTTTACAGAAGGCCACCTGCTGTCATCATGCCAAGCAGACGGCATCATGCCAATTGCTGCCATGCTCCTTTTCCTCCTGGCCAGTGAAGCCTGACCTCCATCTGCCACTGCCACTTTAGTCTGGGTCTGTATCCCTCGTGCTCTGTCTATCCCCAGCTTAACTGGACCTACTCTCTGTCCTGAGCTGTTACTGGCATTGAGTTTTTAGTTACAGAACTGATTCTTTCTCACTTATGTTTCTATATTTCCTCAACATCCGACAGCAGTAATGACACACGTACCTCTTACCTAGTTTCTAGTTTTGACTCTATATTTACCCACAGTTAATATTTACCGTCACTTGGAAATTTAAACTATATGCCGTTTTGTTTTGTTTTGATCTAAATGAGCAGTTTTGATCTGAGCTTGATATTTTGGCTATGTTACTCTTCCCTTTGTTCCCAAACAACAAAAAAAGTGCAGCACCGTGTATTTTTCTAAAATTTGTGTTTTTAACAAGCCTAAGCTAAACTCATGAGGATAGAGTGCATATTTGGCACTAATGCAAAGGTATATGGGCAATTCAAATATAGTTCTACTGGCAGAATGTACTTTGAAGTAAATAATGGAGTTTTCGTATGTTGGAGTTGAAATCATTTCAGGAGAAACATATTTCTGAAATTATGATAAAAATCAATGGAAAACATTATCTAATACAAAGGCATCTAGTTTACAATTTATCAGAAAATGCATAGTTGAGATGAAAATATAATATTTTAGAACTAAAAAGAACAGAAAGTAATAAACATTTTAGTTGGATAAAGACTTTCTTTATAATGTATTTCTCTGAGAAATTTTGAAAATATTCACAGACTTATTCATGAATAAATTAAATTACCTCTTGTCTCAAAAGACGTTCTGCCTGATTTCTGGTAATGTTTCTATGGTACCACCTGTAAAAGCAATAAAAATAATTTCTAAATTTTATATTTCTTTTTTTTTCCCAGAAAAAAAAAATCTGCTCTATTTTCCTTGTTTTTAAGAACTTACTTCAGAACCGATTTTAGAAAACTGAATGTTTTTTAATTCAGATAAACAATAATGTGCTAAGTATCTTAATTTAGTAGTTTTATTAGTTGTAATAGATATTTTTATTCTATCGCATCTCAACTTAGCTTTCTGACACACACTTAGCATAAAATTTGAACAAATTAACCTGAAAATTTCCATAAAAGCTATTTGGTTAAGAAGTCGTCATCTTCAATAAATATACTACTAAGTTTTGGTACTTGCTTTTTTCTTTCTTTTCAGGAACTTCCTATTTGCATGGTTTATATGTGCTATGTTCCCTTTCCAAAATTAAAACCCACTCTAACTTACACAATTCTCTTAAGTATGTTAACCTGTAGTGAAGTTAGCAGTTTAGTAGAGTAAATGGAACAACCAATATATAACCCTCTCCAGTCTTATTTCTCCTCATTCTCCCCTCACTCACTAAGCTTTAGCCATTTGAGATTCTTTCCTTCCTCAGATTCACCAAGCCCTTTTCTGCCCCTGATCATGACATTACCTCTGCATGAAACATGTCATTATAAGACTTTAGAATATGAGTACATACAATCATCATAATTAAATATTATAATTTAAATATATAATTTGGTATGACAATACCTAGTCAGTAGACAAATGTTGCACAGGAAAGAGAGAGAAAATGATAGGACAAAGGAGAGAGGGGAAAAAAATGGAAAAACTTTCATTTCAAAACAATATTTTTAAAAGGAGTTAATCTAATACTACCAGAATACTATTTTTATGCACAGTGGAAAAAGAATGCATGTATAACCATGCACTGCAGTGGTTACATGAAACTCATACCTGACTTTGAATATAGAAATCTCTATCATGTGGGCTTCTCCTAACTTACAGTAGTACAAAGCTGCCACTAAATTAGAATGGTCAGGATTCAAATGAAGATTGAAAAAAAAAAAAATGCCCTCAAAATGAACATGAATCTTTTAAAAAGTGAACCATAGAGAATAAGGGATGATTATAGATGATTCTAGATAAAGTAATATGACTACTTCTCACTGGTGGGAACAAGAGTAACTGTAATGTTCAACTGTGAATATCATTCAGTACTCTTAAATGAATGTTCATATTGGGGGAGAGAATTTCAAGATGAGTCTGAGACCTGCTGAAGAAAGAAGAAATTCTTTCAAAGTAACTGAGGCAGAATTAAAGACACAGGATACCAGTTTAAAGAGGCCCCCACTAGCTAAGTTGTGAAATATGGGTACTTAAAGGATACTAATGATTATAGCTCACTAAAATATGTTGAATCTATGAAAATTCAAGACTGTATAATGATACTTCAAACAGGGAAAAGTTAAAATAAATTGCATTTTTTTCTAAATGTTTTCACCTGCTATCACATCAGTGCTAATTTTGTTGCTTTGTATTTATTTTAGTGATAATATATTATTTTTGTTTAAATATAAATTAAAAATCTATGTGTGTATGTCATTAGAATGACTTCAAAATAGTAACTGAAGAGCCAGATAGAAGTACATGATGAATTCAGGATTCTTTAAAATAATGCAGAATTCCATCAGGCAGGAGTGAGATTGTATGAATGCAACTTAGGGAGGATGGGGGAATGGTATTTCATAAATTAAATCAGATAGTAAAAGAGTTTTTTTTTAAATCAGTAAGGCTACAATCCTTATACCTGAACAACCCTAATTATAAAATTAATACTGAAAGCTGTGGACACAGGACTAGGGTGGACTTCCATTGATGTATAAAAAAAGAATCCAGCATATTCAGCTTTGGTACAAACATCTCCTGTTTCTGTAAGCCTCGGGTCTCATGCCCCAGGCTTAAATTGCTGATCAATAATCAGTATCGTGGTCTTGACTTTTCAATCTAGAAACCCTATTAGATCTGACAAGGTAAATCTGCTTCTCTTAGTAACTTTCTAACCTTGAAAAGATTAAGCATTTAATGTAGAGATAATGAGATAAATCAGATTCATACTTCGGTAAAGTTCAGAATAATGAATATGTTTGATATTTAAAATATCTATAATTTTAATAGAATCTGGCATGTTAGGTTTTTGGCTCAGGTTTAAAATTTATAATTAATCCTAAACTTATTATTTCAAGTTTAATAAAATTTGACTGATATTTAAAATGACATTTGTATGGTTAAGAAAACTTGATTTACCACATCAGTTTATTAGATTTCCAGGATCATGTAAAGATTTACAAAGGGCTATTACAATTGTAAATTTGCCCTGTCAGGCATCTGAAGTACTTAAGAAAAAAATTAATTCATTCAGTTTATTAATGAAGTTAAATGTTTCAGAAACTCTAACTGAGCTTATAAATAGGACAGATTGTTTAAGGACACTTAGTATACTGAGTTTGAATTAAGGTAATTGTTCATACTCCTTTTAGATTTATAAATAAAATGTCAAGATTTACAAGTTAAATAATTTTTACATTGTAATGTTAATAATTGGATATTAATTTAAAACCAAAGTACCCATGAATATTTCTCTGTATAAACATTCCCCTGTGATGTCAGAAGTCCACACTCACATAGCATTCCTTTCCCCATCAGCAACCTGACTACCTCCTACCACCTTTAGGCCTCAGGTCACCACCTGAGAAAGGTCTTCCCCAACGTAACACCCTCAGCGAAATTACATCCCCTTCCCCCTGTTTTCTCTGTCCCATACTGTTCCTTCAGAACACCATAATTTAAAATTTTATACTTATTTGTGAAATTGGGATTGTTTAATGTTTATTTCCCCATGAAGCTGTGTCATGAAAACAGAGACTACTTCTGTGTGCTCCATGTCCTATCTCCAGTGTCCAGAACAGCTAACATCTGGTACATAATAAGTGTACAATAAATAAAGATCGAACAAATAAAGTGATTCGGGAGATTAATGTAACAATGAAATGTAGTACACCTGTAATACTAGGCAAGGTGATTCAAACTATAAACGCCTTTTCTGCTAGCTTCACAGTTCAAGGAAATAATGATAATTGCTAGAAATTATTGAGCATTTACTATGTAGTGTATGGGACAGGTATTATTGTCCCCAGTTTTCATATCATTCAAAGGTTTACAGAAATTAGGTAAGTTTGCCTAGAGCCAAAGCACTAGTCAATGCTGATGGCAGGATTTTAACCCATACTCTTCTTATCTCTAAGTACAGTACTTCAACCTAGGGCAGTAATTTCTGTGCAGTCATTAGAACAGTGCTGGCACCTAGTAAGCGGTTGATAAATTTTAGTGCTAATTATTATATTTATATTTTAAACTTTTTTAAAAAGAAGAAATAGCAATAAAATTAAAGGGTAGTCTTCCTGCAATTGAAGACATTAAAGAAAATAACTTTTAAAGACACATAAATAAATCAAGGCCCAAGGAAATGAAAATAGGTAGTCTGACCTCAGAGTAGTTTAGTTCAAAGGATCCAATATCTACAGTATAAAAAAGTTTTAAAGCCAGACTCCAAGCCTAGTCTAAAAACGGGTAACAACCAACAAAGTAATTATGAAAAGAAGGAAAGTAACATTGCTAGTTAGTGAGCGTCTACTCACTAACCACCAGATACTGTGTAAGTACCTTTGCATATATTTCCTTTAATCTCCTGGAAAATCCAAACTAAGGAGATAAGAGGGAAACGTGTTATTTTTCTAATTTTTCTTAGTAGATTCCCAAATAAAACTTCCCTGACCTGGACTTCAAAGAGACCTGTTCGCGTTGGGCAGCTTCAGCAGAGAATGGTGTTGAGCCAGCGGCCCCCACCCATCGCCCACACCCACGCCCACATCATGCGTGAGTAACTGTAGACAGTTGTGGGAGTGGTTTCTGAGGAAGGCAGGGTCGGCCATCTAAGGGCTTTGTTTTACTGAGCGGAGACGGAATCTCGGAGCAGAGTTAAAGGACTCAGGTCAGGAAAGGGGGCGTGATAGGCTGAACTACGGAGGAGAGAAGAGAGATAAGGCCCTGTAATGGAGCTGAGGAGAGTGACTTGGGAGAGAGAACAGAAACAGCTATAGAAAAGTCGGGTAAAATAATGTAGAGATGTCTGTCCTGTGGTCATCCCCCTTCCAATGAAGTCTACATTATTCACCAATGCTTTTAGAATTGGATTTGTTTTAGGGGAGGGATATGCTGAGTCTGGCCTCCAGATGGGCTTAAATTAGTAGCAAAGCAGGCCAAGGGGCCTCTCTGTTTCAATTTATATTTGCAGCATGGTTTTCAGAGAAGCACCTCACTTAATGCCTCAACTCACTTCACCTACCGCCACCTGCTGGAAAGCGTATGCAAATTTTCAAATGAGTATCTAAATCAGGGGGAGGGCACTCAAGGGCTCAAACTATAAACCCAAGTTTATAAAAGACAGGACTACTCGCAGCTTTGCCACTCTCTACCTATAAATTAATAGCTCAACCTTACTTTACAATCTGAAGAATCAGGGGCTAAAAAGGTTATTGCTAACAATCTCCTCTGTCTTCCAAATCTATAATTATAACGAAAATAGATTTCTAAGCAGGACTCTAGTGAACATGCCAAAAGTTCTTGCAAACTACAGCACTAGCCGAGTTCTCATCTTCAGCTATTCCTAAAACATTTTGAAACATGAGCCAAAATACAGTAATGTGTCTATATATTAAATCCAATTTATTATTCATTGAAAATTTTAAGTCATTTAAAAAATAATTTTCCATTTAGGACAGTAAAACAAGTGCAAGACAAGTGTTTGGTTTTATGCTGTCACTGTTAAAAAAAAAACTGGCTATACAAACGAAACAAAAATAAGTGTAAGAAAAAGAAGTTTCTGAATCAACCATTAAAAGACCTCTTAAGCTAGAGGTGTCAAATATGTTACTTTCTATTCCTTTTACAGACCAAAACAGTTTCTATACTTATAAGCTGCCAAAATGTACCTGATTTTCATAGATTAACCATAGGGCATATTTTGGAGGAGACTTACTCATATATTTCTAAATTGGTTACTTTGTTTTCAGTCACATAGTTGCTTGGGATTAAGCCTTCATTCCTACAACAAAAGACAAAGCAAAAATCAAATCAAAATGCTTGATGTTTTTGTGGCATTATCGTGGCAATGATCCTTTTAAAACATAAGAAAGGGGGAATCAAATTCATTTCACCAATTAAGCTGTTAAAAGAGGAAAAAAAGTTTTTCATTTCTACATTCAACTGAAATTTGTATAATAAATACTAAGATTCTGACTTATAATGTGAGTAGTTTAAGATGTTTTATGACACCAGAATCTCCTAGAAAAGGGGCCTTTATATGACCACGGGGATGTCATAGCGACTGGGTTGAGAACACAACAGTTACAAAAATATTGGCTTAATTCTTTTTAATTACTGCACAGTGTTTCACAGAGTAGATATTCTAGTTTAGCCATGCCCCTATTACAGCAATGCAGAAAAGAAACATTTGAACATGCCTTCTTGTGCACAAGCAGTATTTCTCTAAGACAGTTACCAAGCAGGGAAATTGTTGAGTCACCGAATATGTGCATCATTTAGTAGATATAGCATATTGTCCTTCGAGGAAAATATACCAGCCTACACACCCATCAGTAAGGTAGAGGTTTCTCTTTTCCTACACCTTCGCCAACATTTGAAATTACGGAAAGATCCCCAAGACATGTTATTGAGAAATAAAAGCAAGTGGCAAAACAATGCATAAAGTATGGTAAGATTTAGGTAAATTAAATATGCAAACAGTACCATATATTTCAATATGTGCATGAAAGGGCATTGAAAATGATCTAGAGGGGCACTCACTAAATAAATAATGGTGCTCACTTTTAAGAAAGAGGCTGGGTTTAGAGGTAGTGCCAAAGCAGAATTTTGGCATTATTTATCATATTTGGATATTATAAAAAACTATATTGTCATTAACTTTGAAGTTAAAAAATAATTGTGTGTGTGGTTTTTTTAGGTCTGAGTCATGCCAATATATCACCTGCAGGGGTGGCTAATTACAGTTACACAGTCCCGAACCTACTAATACCTCTTCTCCCATTGAAAAGTCTCCATCACATATTGAGTCTAAGAACTGGTAAGAGAGACAAATCATCAGGAAAACATAAAGAGGTATGTAATGTAGATACTTCTAATACTTAGATACTTAAAATCTCCAAATCTTGACAAAGATCGGAAATCAACGCTAGCATTCTTTCCCAGGGAGCCCAGAATCTCCTCAGAATTCTTCTCTACCCAGGACTCTAGTCAGGCCTGAATAATTTATTGCAACTGACACAATGAAGTCCGTTTGCAACTCAGGGTCTTTTTTCCTTTCCTGTTTAAGTCAGCACCTACTTCCAAAACTAGTCATTACAGAAATACAAAAATTAGTAAGATATTGTTTCTGTTCCTAGCTTAGAGCTTAATAGGAAAAAAAAAAGTCAAATTTCCAAAGCAAGTATAAATCAAAATAAGAACCTATATGTTTGGAATTATTATTCCCATTTTACAAATAAGGAATTGAAAATAGAACTACCATAGGATCCAGCAATTCTACTTCTGGGTATTTATCTGAAAAAAAAAATGAAAACACTAACTCTGAGATCTATGCACCCCATGTTCGTTGCAGCATTATTTACAATAGTCAAGAGATGAAAATGAGCTAAGTATCTATCGATGAGTAAATAGATAAAGAAAATGGAGTACAAACATACAATGAAATATTATTCAGCCTTAAAAAAGGATTAAATCTTGCCACTTGTGACAACATGAATGGAACTTGAGGGCATTATGCTAAGTGAAATAAGTGAGACATAGGAAAACAAATCCTATATGAGCTCACTTATATGTTGGATCTGAAAAAAAATTAATTGAAAAAAAAAAAACAAGCTTGTTGATAAAGAGAACAGATAGTGATTGCCAGAGATGGAGGAGAGAAGAGGGTCAGAATGGGTGAAGGGAGTTAAAAGATATAAACTTCCAATTACAAAATAAATAAGTCATGGGGATATAATGCACAGCATAGTGACTATAGTTAATAATGTTTCAAATATTGAATATTTGCAAGTTGCTAAGAAACTAAATCTTAAAAATTCTCATAAGAAAAAAGTATGGTAACTATGTATGGTGACAGATATTAACTTGACTTATTGTGGTAATCATTTCTCAAATATTGAATCATTATGTTGTATACCTGAAGCTAATGTTATATGTCAATTATACGTCAATTAAAAAAAAGAAAAGAAATGGAAACTCTGAGAGGGTAAGTAACTTACCCAAAGGACACACAAAAATAAGGGCAGCATGGGGATGTGAAGCCAGGTGTGTCTACTTCTGAGAGTCTGTCTGAAGTCACAGTGCTAAAATGCCCTTTCATACAGATGGGGAGATATAGGGAAGAGGTTCAATTTCACGTAGAGGGTGGAGTTATAAACCTGGAGAAATGGAGCCACTGAACAGTCTTCTTTATGCCTCAGAAGTCTTTAGATGATAAAAGAAGAGGAGGAATTTGATAAGGACCAAGCCACCAGTCTTACCCCAAATGATCTCTTGCCTTCCACCAGTGAGTATTATACTTCTCCAGTATCAGGTATTCCTCTGCTCTCTTTAATGCTAAATCACAGGGCTCTCTGGGCAGAAAATCATACAGTGCCTTGACTAGGATCTTCTCTTCAGCAACCTCAGAGGATGGGAGAGGAGGCAGTGGCTTGCGTTTTGATGGTTGCACACGGCCCCTGTTGGACTGTAAAAACCAATAAGGGAATAGTTGTACTATTGCTTTAGTAACCTGTACTAGGAAAAGAGAGGCATGCAGCATGTTTGCCTGCTGCCTCACTTCTTCTGTCCAGCTGCACCAGAGCAGAAGCCAGGGTGGGATAAATGTAGGAAACGACCAACTATAAAACAACTTTCGGATCCAGCAACACACTCATCATTTGTACATTTTTCAAGATCACAAATTCTCTTGCCTGCATTACATTGCATTTTGTTTTTCAGGTCACAAGTCTTAAATCTTGATTTTCTTCCCAATAGTTTCACTTTGTCTTAAGGGTTTTTCTCTCTTGGAAAAACAGCCCTCTCTCTAACATGCTATAAGCTTGTGTTTGAGTTTGCCACACTTTCTAAGAACACTCTCCCAACACTGAAATGAAAGTTAATCCTGCCTTCAAAATGGCAACAGCCAGAATACATTTTTTCCTTTCCACTGTCCAGTTTCAAGTTCTTCCGAAATATAGTAGAGCAGGCTATGTTAATTGGGCCTTTTCACTTTTGCTTTCTACTAGAACATTCATTCATTAAAAGTTTATCGAGCACTTATTATGTCCCAAGCACGATGCTAGGCTCTGGGCATGGCAGCAAACTACCTCATGGACTGTAGATCCTAAAAATACAAGCTTTCTCTGCCCTCCCCACCAAAAATGTTACTTACTTGCTTCTTACTTGGCAGTTCACTGAACCATGGCCTGCGGTGCTGAGTGTATTTTTCCGTAAGTTCTTCATCTTTGCTCAGGTTTATTTGTGTTCTCACTTGTCTGATATTGAAAAATAGTCATGTTACAAATGACTATTTGTATTCAAGTTATCTAAAAATTCAGATTTCACAAAACTAGTAGAAAAATCCAGGTCTCTTTCCAAAGGCTTTTTTATTTATAAGAGTAACTCCACTTCCTTTGGCAAGTTACTCTCTCAAAACCTAATTTTTCTTGGGAACTAGAGATACTAAGAGTATATAGAGTTGTTATGAAATAAAATTAAGAAGACATATGTCACATGCCCTAACTGCTGCATATTAAGGACATAAAGTTATGAAAAACTCTGTGTCAGGCACAGTGTGCATCACTTTGCATGCATTATCTCCTTTGATGGTGTCTACTGTTATAAGTAGACATGTTGCAGTGATGAAGAACATTAGTTTGAATCCCAACTCTACCATTTCATAGTATGGCTTTGGGTAAGCATTGTAACCTCTCTAAGCCTCAATTTCCTCATCCATAAAAGGGGGATCATAAAAAAACAACAACAACATAGTTTTGAGAGTTACTTGAGCTAATAAACGCAAATCTCATAGCACATTCTGATATGTGGGACACTCTCATTAAATGTTAACTGTTATTATTATCGTGGCATCTTGGATTTTACTCTTATACAATCATTTGCTGGGCACCAAAGTGTAAGACACACTGGTGGTTTTGAGGAGATAATCAAATAAGACAGAAATCTTGCCCTTAAAGGGTAAAAATTACAGAGTGGAATGCAGACATATAAATAGCATACATGAAATAAATAATCAATAGAGAACCAAGCCACATGCTTTGGGAGCACAATCCAAGGAGCAATTAAATCCAAGAGGATCAAGGAAGGATCACAGAAAATCTAACATTTGACCTATGGTTTTAAATGAATTGGCATTCAACAGGAAGAAAATGGGAGAAGGGGTTTCCAGGCAAAGGTAACAGCAGATACAAAGAGAAACGGAGACTCAAATCGACAATAAAGAAACTGAATGAATTCATTTCCAAGAAGTTGCCCTTGGAAAATAGACTTACCGCTTCTGCACAGAACAACAGCAGCAGCAACAGAAAATCGACTGGATAGTATTATCTGAAAAGCAGAGCATTCTCAGCTGTTAGAAAGCCATAGGTCCATGATATTGGATAGATGAAGCTGGTGATGCTATTCCAAAAGAGGAAATCCCCGAGGGCAAGGGTAATAGGAATTATTACAAAGCGTATGCAAAGTCTTGACCATGACCTCCTTCTCTAGTGGAAGATGAAAATCTGTTGCTAAAGCAAAAGTATGTTACTGGCACCCTGATCAATGTGGTTTCCCTTCTCAGGCTCTTCTCCCCAGGTCTGGTTTATGCATTTCCTCCGTCTGCAAATGATAAATGACCACTGTCCTCCTATAAAACTTGTTAGCAGGTATTTCAAATTAAGGTCATTACATTTCTCTTGAAAATACATTTTAGTATACATTGTATATATTTATATAAAATAACAAATATGTTTTTACACTTAATATGATGTATGATATAATGTAGTATATTTTATACAAAGTATATTAATGTATTTATTTTATATTGCTTCTATACTTCATATATAAAATATATATACAGTTTTTTGACTCTTAAGTTTTTTATGGACTAAATTCAAATGTAATCTGAATATTTAAAGAACTAGCTAGCATAGTAAATCTGGGTCATGCTTACACTTATTGTCAAGCTTAACCTTTATTTAAGTTTAGATCATTTGCCTTTTTTTAAAACCATAAATAAATCTTGAATTTATAAAAAGGATGTTTTATTTTCATAGAATGTGCTTTTCACAGTCAGCTCTTTCTCATATTCACACCTGAAAATGAAGTATTATGAAGGAAGCACAGTGCATTAGACATGAGCATTAGCGTTGAGGTTAGACAGATCCGGGTTTGAATCCTAGCTGTGGGGCTGACTATATCTAGAATAAGTTCCTTTACTTCTCTCTTTGTTTTCCTATGTGTAAAAACAAGATAATCACAGACTCAAAGATATAGAGACCAAACTGCCAGTTGGGGACTGGGTGAAAGGTGAAGGGATTAAGAAGTACAAATTGGTACAAATCGGCACAAATTGGTAATTACAAAATAGTCACAAGGATGTGAAGTACAGCATAGGGAATACAGTCAATAATATTGTAATAACTGTGTATAGTGCTAGGTAGGTACTAGACTAATCAAGGAGATCACTTTGTAAATGATGTGTCTAACCACTATGCTATACACCTGAACTAATATCAATAATATTGAATGTCAACTCTAATTGAAAAATAAAAATTAAAAAAGAAAAGATAACCATATCTACCCAGTTTGAGAAGCCTTATAGGGCAGAGGCTAATCTCTAACTTTGCACATTTTTTGCAGGTTACTTAACTGTTCTGCACTTGTTTCCTTATGTGTAAAATGGTAATAATAGGATACTTAGCATGTAAGGCTACTGTGAGGATTAATTAAACTAATTCATGTAAAGTATTAGAACAATATCAGGTATACAGTAAGAGGGTAATCAAGAAGACCTATTATTACAGCATTGTTGAGAAGATTAAATTAGATTTCATCTCCAAAGCCCTGGAACATAGTGCAAACAGAAGACACCCAGTGCAGTTCACCCCTCAACATGAAAGTCCTCTTTGTCCTCACTGTGAAGAACCAAATCGATTCCTTCCTGGTAATCAGATACTCACTCTAGCTTCACCGACCCCTTTCCTTCTTTCCTTCTTTCTTTCTTTCTTTCTTTCTTTCTTTCTTTCTTTCTTTCTTTCTTTCTTTCTTTCTTTCTTTTCTTTCTTTCTTTTCTTTCTTTCTCTTTCTTTCTTTCTTTCTCTTTCTTTCTTTCTTCTTTCTTTCTTTCTTTTCTTTTTCTTTTTCTTTCTTTCTTTTTTTCTTTTTCTTTCTTTCTCTTTCTTTTTTTCTTTTCTTTTCTTTTCTTTTTTCTTTCTTTCTTTCTTTCTTTCTTTTTCTTTCTTTTCTTTCTTTTCTTTCTTTCTCTCTCTCTCCCTCTCTCGCTCTCTCTCTCTCTCTTTTCCTTCCTTCCTTCCTTCCTTCCTTCCTTCCTTCCTTCCTTCCTTCCTTCCTTCCTTTCTTTTTCTTTCTATCTTTCTTTCTTTCTTTCTTTCTTTTTATTTAAGTATAGTTGGTATACAATACTGTATTAGTTATATTAGTTTCGGGCAGACAATATAGTGATTCGACATTTTTATACCTTATAATGTGATCACCCCACTAATTCTAGTAATCATCTGTCACCAGACGATTGTAATATTGTAAACTGATCCCAATATTATTCACTATATTTCCCCTTCACCTTTTTCATCTATCCCCTCACCCTCCACCCCTCTGGCAACTATGTCTTTGGTCTCTGTTTCTGTATTTTTGTTTTGTTTTGTTTGTTCAGTTGTTTTGCAACCCCTTTCTGTGCCTGCCAATTCAGTGACACAAGGAATCCCAAAATGACCAGAGAACAGTCTCAAACATCAATACTCCCTAAGAAAATGATTCTTTTCTTGGGTGCTGGAATCTATAAACCAACCAAACCCAGGGGCACAGGGAAGGAGAACAATATTCCAGTGTGTTATTGGATAAAGTGGTGTGAGGCGCCACTCCAATCTTCACTCTTTAGTTCCCAGACTTACGCATCCTGACTACATATTTGCTGCTGGTTTAAGACATTTATTGCATCTTATTGGACACCGCTCCAACTTTGCAAGATATTGTCTCCCAGATGCTATAGTAATTGAGGCTTTCACAGGCCATTGCTCTGTCCTATCAAGCCAGCTGCTTCTGAATATGGGACACATGGTAAGAGTATTCAGAGAACCATTGAGTAAGCACCAACGAAACTGAGAAAAGTTGAAGTGACTCTATAGAATAGATCATCTTGTAGACCTCTGGTTATATCTTTGCATTTTGTCCCCATCGCAAGAGTTTCAACCACATTCCTCTCCCCCAGGTCTCCTTGGCACCAATCTCCTAATCTTCTTGTTTCAGTGTTCCCAACCAGCAGGCTGACTTTTTTTGCCACCGCCCATGAGTCAGTGTAGAGTGATGCTTCAGACAATCCTGCCCTAACAAAGTGAACAAACTGATGAATTTAAAGTTCTGGGAGAATTTTATTTCAGCACTGTCTTTCAAGCTACCTCTAAATGGAGCTGTAACACAATGGCTATTTGTTTATTTCCCATGCGCTCAGGATGCAGATCTACCTGTAAATCAGGCCTGATGGAGAACTCCCTAGAGGCCTCTGTTGTGAGTTGCAGAAGCAGAAAGAACAAGTACTATGAGTCACCTGCTTATGAAGCTTTCTTGAGCCTTCTGGACCTACTGAGGACCACTTTCATATATACCATTTCCATATTATGACTGATGACTGCTCTGTGTGCCCAGTTGTATGGTTCAGTGAATCAGATAACCAGTCAGCTCATGAAAGGCAATTTGAATCACATAAATATTTTGTGATTCATGATCAGCATTCAGTCTTCACCAGTAGCAAGCCAGGAGCTACTTTTCAAATGGGAAATAGGCAGGGTCAAGGCATTACCCCAAACTCCCAGGGGTTTGTGCTATGATTCTCATACTGAGACTTTTCAGACGTTCCATGCAGTCAGCATTGTATCTTTCATCCCACTGATAATTCAAACAATTGATAATTGAGTTATTTCTCCCAGCAATAGGGTTATCCCTGGATCTCTAACTGTATGACCAAATGAATCCCAGATTCAATTTTGACTCTATTTCCTAGAACTACTTCTCATACTAATGACTGTATCGTCAGGGTTCCAATATTAAACATGACGTACTTAAATTAGAATAATTGTTTGAAGTTTTATTTACAAAGGGACTAATTACAAAAGTGTGGATGAGGTAAGGAAACTGTAAGGGCTGTACAGGAACCTGGGTTCAGCAGTAGTGGAACTGTCGTCACCCCTAGGTGCACAAGGACCAGGAAAGGGAAAGTTGAGTGGGGCAGAAACCACTCCGATAGGAGCAATGACCTGCTGTTGAGGGACAGGGCCAGCAACCTCACCACAGCTTCCTCCCAGGGCTCCCCTGGGTGTAATCCAACCAGAAGCCTGAAGCTTGGAAGCATGTTGAACCAACACCTGCAGATTACTTTTCCAGGATAGAGTGCAATGTTGGAGTCGGTGAGCCATCATGGAGGCTGGCTACTGCATTTAATCCCTATAGCTCATCCCTCCAGAGTAGAAAAGGGTGAATAAGAATAAAGATAGCCAGCATGATAATTAATATATATTAGTTCCCTTTCCTTTCACAAAGTTGACCTTCTAAACCTAGATTCATGTATTACTTGCTAGCTTTCTTCTGATTTGGGCATTAATCTTACTCAGTCTAGGCGATATATTGGTGATCCAGTGTAAATGTCTCATTTTCACCCTAAAGATAGTTCTAGTGCAAGCCAGGGAGACTCATCTTTGTTCCCACTACTGTTTCACCAATCACCCCTGATTTAACAACTTTCTCCCTTTGCCTGTACCCAGAAACCACCCATTTTCCAAGGACCATCTCAAGGTTGATTTCTGGAGACTAAAATAAATTACTAAATCTCAAAAATATGCATTACATTGTATATTTGGATTTCAGCTGCTGCTGTCAATTTTCATCTGGTGCTGTCTGCATGAACAAATTGCCAAAGATACTCGTTAGGAAGAAGGTACATCAGCACTCGAGGGCTTTATCTACTTTGGCAGGAATGGGTTTAATTTACATTCACACCAATTTATTCCAGTGTGTTTTAGAGTCCCTTAGGGATCTGTATCTGTCCAGTCCAGGGAATGCAGAATCAAATGTAGGTCACAGGAATGAGTGAAGTAACTCAGAGTATTGCATAAATTGTGGCAAAATTCTGCACCAAAGCCCCAGGCAGAGGTTTTCAAATTCAAAATTTCTAAAATTCTGGTTCCCTCGCCCACATCACCATTTTTTTCTCTCTGGATTGGATCATTGCCATCAGCATAAAAATATGCTGTTACTTCACCCATTCAAAACAAACCAAAACAAACCACTCTTGACCTTATTTGCTCCATCAGCTTCCCTCCCCATTTATTGTAAACTCTAGAAATGAGTAGTCATTACTTGCTCCCTCCAGTTCTTCCCCTCGCATTTTCTCTTAACCCATTTCAGTCAAGTTTTTGTCCCTACCACTTCCCCAAAACTGCTCTGATGAGAGTCACCAGTGACCTCCACACTGCTATATCCAAGGGTCAATTCTAAATCTTCAACTTACTTGACGCTCAGCAGCATCTAACACTATAACCTCTTGGTTTTCCTTCTTCTCAGTCTCCTTTGCTTCTTTCTCCTCTTCCTCTCTAACATCTTACACTGTGTCTAAGGTTAGACTGCCTCAAAGCTTTTGATCCTTTTCTCTTATTTCTCTCTCATTTGCTCCCTTGATCATTTCATTCCTTCCTGTGGATTAAAAACCATCTATCTGCTGATGACACATAAATATACATGTCTAATCCAGTTCTAAAAACTCTAGACTTGCATACCCAACTGCATTCTCAAATTTTCTCCTTGGATGTCTAGCAGACACCTCAAATTAATATGAAGGAATCCAAACTCTTCCTTCTTCCCCAGACTTGCTCTACCCATACTCCTTCATTTTGTCAATAGTAAGTCCACATTTCCAGCTACTCGGGCTGACTTTGGTGTCACCTTTGACTCCTCTCTCTCACACTTCAATCCAATGTCAGGAAAGCATGCTGACTCTGTCTTAAAAATACATCCAAGTGTTTCAGTTTGGGATCATGAAAAAGTTCTGGAGATGGATAGTGGTGATGGTTGTACAACATGTGAATGTACTTAATACCACTGGAAATTTTTATGCTTTCATTTTTGTTTTATTTATATATTCATTTTGTTTCATTTTTGTTTTATTTCACCACTATTCAAAACACACACACACACACACACACACACACACACACACACACAATCTTACTGCTTTTCCCCACCCTTCTATGATTCCCATGGTCTAAGCCACCATCATCTCACCTGGTTAATGCAAGCAGCCTCCTAACTTCTTCCTGCTTCTACCCTTAATCACCTATAATTTATTTTCAGCATAAAATAAACCATGTGTCCAGAGCGATTAAGCTAAAACCTACATAGGATTGTGTTACTCCTTATCTAAAAACCTCACAATGGTTCCCCATTTACTGATAATTATAGCCAAATTTCTCACACTAGCCTATAAAAGCCTTCATTATCTAGATTCCTGTTGCCTCTCATTGTCTCTGCTATGTGCTTTTGCTCATTTTGCCCAGCCACACTGCCCTTGTTGCTGCTTTGGGAGAACACCGAGCTGCTCTCACCGTAGGCTCTTTGCTTTTGCTTTGCCCAGATCACTCTTCCCCCATGTACCAACCTTCACTCTCCTCATATCTGCTAAAATCTCACCTTCTCGAGTACCCAGGGTGATCACCATCGCCATCTGCAATCCCTAACTGTAGGATTACCTACTCTGCCCTACTTGTTCTTCTCTTTTTTTAAATGGAATTTTATTTCTGCATTAATTCCTTTAATCCTCACAACAACCCTATGAAGTAGGTACCGCTTTAGAGATGATAAATTTGAACCAGAAAGAAGATCTCCTGTGCTGAGAGTCAAAGGACTTATAAATAGAGAGCCAGGATTGAAACCCAGGTGCCCCGACTCCAGAGTCTCTGCTCTTCACCACTGAGCAACCAGTGTTTGCTCAGTGACTGAATGAACTGACCAAATTCCCTGCTTCTAAGCCTCACCTCTAAACTCTCTCTCCTTCAATCTGTCTATATACTCATTTCTCTAAAAATCTGTCTCAGCCAACTGCTCTACAAGTTCAGCATCTAAAACAACTCTCAACTGCATATGGCATCAAGACTATATTCTCTTATTTTTGAGGCCTTCCATAATATGACCAACCCTACCTTGGCTCATAGTGCTCACCAATTCTTATCATACCAGCTTCTCCCACTTGTTCCATTCTCGTAGACACCTTGCCACCTCCGGCCTGAAAAAAAGCTTTCATTGCAATCCACTCCCAATTTATCTTCCTTTGGGCTCCCAGAGTGCATGGGATCTGTCCTGCCCAGTGTCTCTTAATGAGGTACCATCTTAGATGGTCATTCTTTGTCTAGGCTTCAGTTCTCACAGGGCTTTCTCAATCACACCATCACTGGGATTTTAAATTGGATAATTCTTTGTTGCGGGGACTGTGCTGTGTTTTGTAGGATATTTAGCAGCATCCCAGGCCTCCGTGTACTAGATGCCAGCAGCAACACCTCCCACTCTCTCTGACACCTACCTCCTCCTCCAAATTATGAAAACCAAAATGTTTCCAGGAATTGTCAAATGTCCCTAGGGACAAAATCACCCCAGGTAAGAACCACTGAGCTGGACTGTAAGCTCTCCAATTTCAGGGACTGCATCTTATACATTTTTGTCTTTTTCATAGCATCCAACATCAGTGCCTGGTACATAGCAAGAACTTAATAAATAGCTATTAAACAAGGCTTCACCAATATCTACACCATCAGATTACACCTGGGCTCTACTTCTCAGTAACTCATTTCACCACACGATATCTCACAGCTCGATGCTGACCACAGAGAAAGCTACGCTGACCACGATCTTTTGTGGTCAACTGTTTCACTACATGGAGCAGCAAAGTTGGAGAAAACTGAGCTTCTGGAGCTTTAGCTGGCACTTTCAGTAGGTCTTAAGTCTAACTTCTTGCTCCAGATATAGTAAAAAGAAAGAAAAAGCTTATCCAAAATCGAGCATCAAACCATGAGATGCCAAATGAAATGGCTGAAACCTCTCTAGTGTTCAAATGATTTTGTTTTGTTTGTTTTGGTTTGTTTGTTTGTTTGTTTGTTATTATTAGGGATCGAGCAGGCCTTCGTGTCAGACCAACCCGAAGTCAAATCAGGGCTCCATTTTCTTGTAGCAACAATGTGATTCTGGGCAATTACTCAGGAGCTTCATCTGGAAAATGTAGGAAATAAAACCTATCTTCCACAAAAGGCAGTTCCCCACTCCTACCAATGTAGCCCTTACCATATGCAGGTTCTATACTAAGATCTTGCTATACTATACTGACTTACTCCCTACACAGTGAAATAGGTCCTGTTATTATCCCTAATTTACAGATAAAGAAACTGAGTAACAGAGGTTCAGTAATTTGTCCTGAGGGGCAGTAGAGTTGCCACCCAAAATATCCCTGTTTGAGATATTATTTTTAGCTGGTTATCTTTTTTTTTTTTATTAGTTTCAAGTATACAGTACATTGGTTAGACATTTATATAGTTTATAAAATGATCCCCCTAATTGTTCTTTCTCTCCTCTGGTTTTCCACCTAGCCAATACATTAATGCTAACTACATTCCCTCTGCCATGCTCCCCATCCCCTGACTATCTATCAACTACTTATTTTTACTTGATTAACCCTTTACCCATTTTCCCAGTACCCCAACCCCCCTCCCATCTGGCCATCACCAGATTGTCCTCTATATTTGTGATATTTTTAAGAAAATGAAAGACTGATAAAACCCCTTTGAACTTCCCCATAACTGCCTAAAAGAATTTAGGTAGAGGGCCTGCTCTAGGAAGGAGGCTATCATTGTAGATAACTATAGTTTAACATAAACTAGTACAAGATACACAGGGAGGAACCTAGCAAGGCTTGTTTGATAAAAGTCCTTTCTGTGTGCCATTATTAAAGATGCCTGAGCAAGCATTTGTTTACCAAACATTTGCTTTTCCATCTCCAAGTGAACTGCCTTCCTCCACTTTGAAGTCTCAAACCACAACACGCCCGTCCCCCACCTTTCTCCTTAGCTCAAGAGGACATATAAGCCTTAACTACCTGATTTGTGCTAGGGCCCCATATTCTTATGGAACCCCTGTATGTACATAATTAAATTTGGTTATTTTCTCCTGTTAATCTGTCTCATGTCAATTCAATTATTAGACCAGCCAGAAGAAATAACAGGGAAAAGGGGAAATTTTCACCTCCCACACAGTCTAAAGCCACAGAACTAAAAGGCAACTGAGTCCTAATTCAAGTCCAAAAAGTTTGGGTCAGAGTTCATGAGCATAACCATGAAACCATCCTTGTGGGTAAGAGGATTAAATAAGATAGTTGAGCAAAGTGCCTAGAACATAGCAGTTACTAAATTTTCGAACTTTCCTTTACCCATTTCCCTAAAATTCATTCAGCAGGTATTTTGGGGGTACTCACAGGATATATTTAAGGTAAATAGATAGAAGCAGATGTGGTTCTCCCTCTGAACACAAAACGGGAAGGCCAAGTAAGCCAAAGCCGATCCTGAGCCCCCAGCTCTTCTGTTCTGAGCCCATTCTCTGTTCCTGGCTTAAAGACAAATGTTCCCTCATTTCAGGACTCTAATGGGCTCTCTCTCCCCCCACTATCAAAGCAGCTCTCAGGAGAGGCTCTGAAACTTATTCTTGGTAAGGTGTGAATGATGTGATAGTAAACATGTTGCACTATAGTGTTTCTTTTAAAGGCATCTTCATGTTTATAAGCATAACATCCTGTATTAGAGTGAACAGAAAGAGATTTATTTTAAGGAATGGATCACATGATTGTGAGCACTGACATGTCCAAATTGTGATGAGATGGGCTGATATGCTGTAGGTTCAGGGAAAAACTGCAGTTCAAGTCCAAAGCAATTCCTTCTTGCTCAGGGGAGGTCAGTCTTTGTTCTATTAAGGCCTTCAACTGATTGGATGAGGCCCACCACATTATAGAGGGTGATCTGATTTACTCAAATTCCACCTATGTAAATGTGAATCTCATCCCAAAATAACCTTCATAGAAACATCCAGAATAACATTTGACCAAATATCTGAGCACTGTGGCCCAGCCAAGTTGAACCATGAAATTAACTATCCTAATACCTTAAATTGAAATACATAGAACTTTCTAAGAGTACTGCTAGTATCAATCAGCAGGCAGAATTGATATCTGGTGACTAGAAAAAGCCCTTCTCCTGCCCACTGAACTCACATACATGACTACACACCAGCCGAGTGGGTTGAAAACCCAACGGCAGTCCCTCGTTTACTTTTGCTCTCTCCTGCAGCCTGGAATTTAGAAGGAAGCCTTTTTAAAAGTACTTATTTTTCCTCATTCAGTAGCAAAGACAATTGTCATCAAAGGAAAGTACACACCTACACTATCATTGCTTTAATTATAAGGTTTTTGTTCTCTCTCCCCTTAAGACCAAGAGCAGCTGTGAGCAGGAAGGCCAACCTCTGACTTGTTTCCGGTTGCCTCCCTTCTGCCCAGCGCAGTTACTAGCACACAGTTGCTAGCCAATAAATAATTGTTGAGTGAGGGAAAAACAAATTATGAAAGCCGAACAGCTCTCTGGTATTCTCTTGTTTGGCATGACTTTCCAAGACACTAGGCATCTTTATTTATAGATTGAAAGATTGACTCATTCAAAAGCAGATATCCATGATTATTAGGTTTATGATCACTTTTAATTTACAGCATCACAGGTCTTCCAGGTGAGTGAATAAATGGAGGTCACTTCCATACGTATACTGTGACTACAGAAACCATTCTTTGAATTGTTTTGCTGATTAACCTGCAGAAAGAAAGCTCTTTTTGTGCCTTTGGAAAATTCCCAATTTAGGCAGAAACTCAAGGGCCTTTGCCAGGGATACTAAAATGCCCCAGAGGTGGGCAATGACTCTTTGCCTACTGGCAGGATATCTTCAGGATTGAGGGTTATCACGAGACAGAGCCCCGCACTTCCTCTCCCTGGCTTACATCTGCTCTGCTCCTTTCCTCTGCTTTTTATTCTCCAGCAAATATCTTTAATTATATATCATGTACCAGCAAATCAGGAAAAAAGTATCATATCCGGACATAATCTCTGTGACCTTTTAAAACTGGCACGTCTCTCGTCTCTCGTGGGTTAGGCAGTCGGGCCTTTCATTTTGTTTGGTATTCGTGTTCTTTCTGGGAAGGCTTGCTGCCGTTTTCATCTGTGCCAGGGTCCTATTAGCATACCTTCCACCTCCAGCTGCCTGTGGGCGGCTACCACAGAGCTGTTTGGGAGCGGTTTCCACCTGGGGGCCTTGGAAGGGAGCAAATGTGAGAAGCACCACTTCCCAGACAGCTCCCAGATCCCCCTTTCAGCACAACAAACAAACATTAGATAAAAAGCTATTGGGCCACTGATGTCTGGGAAGCAAACCTGGAGGCGTTCCTTCCGCTTCTAATGTTTTGAGGTTTACATCGGTGTAACCTCGTGTTATACCCTGGCATTTCCGATGTCAGAGTTTCATTTTGAATCAATGGTTCAAGTTAAATTCATCTCTGCTGAATTTGATCATAATAACCAGCAGATGGCTAGTGATTTTTATTTGAAAACATGAATAACTGGCTCCATTTCAAGAGGTGCCTTGAACCAAAGACCAGGCTAGTTGCCCCTGCACGTGCTCCAGGTTGTGGTTTTAAGGCAAGGAATTCTGGTGCCAGATGCACTTGCAGCTGAAGGGCGTGGAGAGTGGGAAAACCTTGAAAACCTATGGCTTTGGAAAAATGGCTCTGGGTGATTAGAGCTGAGCCTCTAAGTTCACTGCAAGATATGTCTTCTTTTCTGTTTGTTTTTTTTCCCAGAAATTTACAGAAAGGTCAAACTTCCTCATTACTGTCATAAATTCTCACTACTAGATCAATTTCTTAAAGGGCTGTTTGCACACAGACACATTTTAATTGACTTATCCTATATTATCTAGGAGGTGTGATGCATAGCTTACTTTCTTTAGTGTGGATTTCTACCTCTGACCAGGCATCAGAATAGGCTTTCCAGATGCCCAAACGAGAACTCACACCAATGAGAGAGGAAGAGAGGAAGGAAGGAGTGAAAGAAAAGAAAGAAGAGGGGAGGGAAGGGGAGGGAAGGGAAGAAGGGAGAAGGAAGGAAGGAGAGAAAGAGGGAAATACACTGAGTTTTTCATAAAAATGTTTCTTTTTAAATTTAGAAAGATATCCTTTATTCTGAGTTCACACTCTATATATTTAAGGTATTAAGTTAGCCTTGTTTTGTGAGTGTGCCTTTCCTTTGATATTAAAAGGACATTCCTTTGAACAGGAATGCTAAAAGAACACTCCTGTGTGTTTCTTTTTGATATTAAACTGTTCTTTCTTCCTTTTCAATAGATTCAAAAATATTAACATCTGTGGTAAATGATAGTTACCAGAGATGTTAATGTTTTTGAATCTATTGACTAAGTTAATAATTCTGTTAGATCCCAAACTTATTATTTTTTTTTTACATTATCCTTTCCTGGGAAAATTTAAAGTAAGAGGAATTAGGGAATTCACTGTTTGCTAACAGAAAACAGGTACCTAGCTCATGGGACAATAAACTGGATAAATTTGGGTGGAAGATAAGAATGGAGCTTGGCCTGGCTGGGGCCTGAAGGGGTGCTGAGCATGGGGAAGGGGCGAGGGGATTCTAGAAGCCTGGGAAGCTAGCTGGGACACAGGGCACCAGGGGAGTAAAGGGTGCTGAAGGAAAAGCAGCGTCTCCCTGAAGACTGCTCGTCTGTTCACAGCTTCAGCCAGGGACGCCCACCCCACCCACCAAGGCACCTAACATTTCGGCACACGGAAGCCCTCTTTGCTCTATGCAGAAGTGTTGATTTCTTTCCGTTAATGAGCTGATGTGAGCTAGGACTGCTGTCATCTGGCACCAAGCCCTCCCCACCCCCAGGTCCCAGAGCAGTATTTCCTAGAAGACTGTTGTCTGTGAGCTTAAAGTTCATGACACGCTTACAGAAATACAGCCAAGATAGCTGGCCAGCTTGTGCTGTGAAGCAGAGCTCGGCCATAAGATCTGCTGGCGTGGCTGGCAGTGTGCTGGAAGCCGTGCTCACTGACTGTTGGCAGGCAGGAAAAGGACAGATGAACTGGCCAGGAGGACTTCTCTGAGGAACAAGAGGGGAATCTGCAGGTCAGCACACAAGAAGGCACAGAAACCTCATAATGGTTACAAATGGTGGCTACATTTGTCATAACTATTACAGACTTTAGCAGTTGCAGGGGGTAAAAGTGAAATGATTTACAAATAAAAGATACATATATACTAATGTCCATACTAACATTGAGAAATTCTGTTTTTGAGAAAGGGACCAACTCTAGCCTGAGTCAAAGTGGTGGTAAAAGTGGCCACGTTTGTTTTTGGTTCATATCTTTACCTCCATTAGTCAATGAATTATCTATTGGAAACAAGTTATCTTCAAACTTAGAGACATAAAACAGTTACTATCCCACAGTTTCTGTGGATCAAAAACCCAGGTACAGCTTGGCTGAGTGCCTCTAGACCAAGGTAAAGAAGTTCGTGAAACTCATGCAATTGTAATCAGGCTGAGCTGGACTGAGCTGCAGAACCCACTTCCAAGTTCACTCACATGGCTGTCGTCTGGCCCTGGCACCTTGGTTTCTCCTGATGGGGATTTTCCGTGGGCTGCCTGGGAATCTCACAGCACGGCAGCTGGTTATCCAAGAGACAGGGAGCCCCAGAGCACTGAGACAGAAGCCATGGTCTTTCTGCAACGTACTCTCAGGAGTAACACTCCATCGCTTTGACCATGTTTTCTTCATGAGAAGTATGTTACTAGGTCCAATTCAAACTTAAGCAGAGGGACTGCATAGGGTATGCATACCAGGAGGTGGCTGCCACGGGGGCCGTCTTAGAGATTGCCTATACAGCTACCCTCTTTGTCTTCATATTAATAGTAATAACAGTTAGTAATAAAAGATATTAACTTAGCAGGGTTGGTGTGGGAATCGAATACAATAAGGAGAGGGCTTTGAAAACAGGTCTTAGAAAGACAGTGTGATTATGGGGTCATCTCCAGATCAAATTATGAAGATGAGCCTTGAAAACTGTGTTTTAACAGTATCTCAGTCATGCTTTAGGCACGCTAAGACTTAAGAACCACTTATATAAATTATAGTTTTCCTTTTACTTTACAGATCAGAAAAGAAAGGCAGAGAAATTAGCTGAAAATGAGGTGGACGGGAGATAAAAGATGAGCTTTTGGAACCCCAGTTCTTTTTCCTGGGCCCTATCCTCTAAATAACTCTCTCAAGCTGGGTTTGTTCCCAAGGCAACTGTTAGTTAGAAATGCTGGCAATACAAATTGCATTTCACAAATTGAAACTCGTTGAAGCAGTGCCCCAATAACTCTCTCAGGTTCTCCCCATCGTTCAGTATGATCAGTCACCTTCCACCATTCTCTCCTCCTGTGCTCCTGCCCTATGTCAGCTTTTAAAACAACAAATATATTTGGCAAATGATTTCGGCCAGGCAAACACATGTAAACATTTTTTTGATGAGCAGTAACACACCTTGAGGCATGTCTTGGTTTTCTCTTGTCAACAGTAAACACTCGTTGTTTTATCCCTCGCCAAAAAAACAAAAAGAGCCATGTCCAGGTGAAGTTTAAGTCAGAAGAAAACAGACAGTCTTACCATCAAATCAGATTATCAGAAGTTGGAAAGGACAGTGAGAGCTCATCAAATCCATGTCCTTCCAGGACAGATAGAATGATCCTCAAAATATCCCGGCTAATAAGCAAGTCTCTTATTTCATCCCTTGTGCAATCTAGTTCTTGTTTCAACCTTCAACATTTTTATTTTATATATAACTTTCCTATTATAATGTCCTCTTATAATTTACAGCCCTTCCTCTAGTTCTGACCTCAGGAGAAGTGAAAAACAGATGCTCACACAGCTTTCAATAAAAAGGTTATTATTAAGTCACTGCTGTTCACTGTTCTGCTGTTGAGAGAGGTGGAAACACAGGCTGTTGCTTCTTAGCTCCTGCTTTGCTCTGCTTGGCCTGCATTTCTGATAACAGGCAGCCCCATTTTTATCTATGAGTAGATGAAGACCATAACTCATCTTCAGGTCAGCACAGCTGGAACAGCCTCATTTATTTTTTATAAATTCTACCAACAAGTGTTGGGTCCTATGAGGTGATCTGGCTTAAACAGATGACATTTTAAAATTGCAAACAGTTTTTTCTATCACCACTCAAAAATCAGAAATGTAAAAACTTTGTTAGCTAGCCTTTGATTTCTTTAATCTGATGTGACTGAGCTTTGTTAAAGCTTGATTTCTTAGTCATCCAGAATTAAAATCAAAGACTGTTTTTCTTCCTTATTTTTAATTATTTTCATGATAAGGCCCTCTGAGTCACAAAGCTAAATTAATAAGCATTTCTAAAAATTTCACATGGGACTGAATAGTCTTCAGTCTAAATAAGTTCATGAAGAACATGTTGTTTTTATCTATTGTTTCTTTATGATATCTTGTTGGGAGGTGAGCAAAAAGAGAGTCCTGATTTCATAGATGGGAACTTGATATAAAGAAGTTGTCAAGTCTACGGCCATGCCACCCTAAACGTGCCCAATCTCGGAAGCTAAGCAGGGTTGGGCCTGGTTAGTACTTGGATGGGAGACCACCTAAGAATACCAGGTGCTGTACACATTTAAAGGAAAAAAAAAAAGTTGTCAAAGGTGACCCACCTATGCTGCTATAAGTCCAGAACTTGAACTTGGTCTCCTTGCCTTCAGCCCCGAGTTGTTTACACTAGATATCATTCTAAAAGCAAACGCTTATTAAACTGCATTTCCACATGCTCATATAGATTTAAAGACACTATTTTTGCTTTGCTTTCTTTTGTATTCTCAATGCTAAACATTTACTAAAATTACACCACCACAACAGTTATCTAATTAAGAAACAAAACCCTGACACAACATCTAGGGAAATTATCCTCAAAATTTCACAGGCCCCATGCCTTACAGAAAACTTCTTCTGGTGTTCAAGGATAAGTAATATGCTCAGAACAAGCCCTGAAGATAAATGACAAAGCCATCTTACTTACAGGTGGAAAGAATCATGGCTGCACTTCTGCAGGGAGTACACAAAACAGCCTTTGGTTCTTCAGCGGTGCTCCAGTCACAAAAACACATCTTTTAACTGAAATCATAGCTCACCCAAGATGTTTCTCATGGGCAAAGTTAACCCCACCTATTTTCCTGTTCTAAAACCTCAGAAGTGTGTGAATGACAACCCAAGGGTTTATAGAAGAAAGTACAATAATCTGTATCCAGATCTCTCAGGGTAGTGCTATTAGTTTCTCATTTCCAGTTGTGTGGGTGACTCCAGCACACAACGTTTCCAAGAAATCACAAAATTTTGGTAAAAGGCAGCTTAAATATCATCAAATCAAACTGCCCTCTCTGGACAGAGAAGGAAATGGAAGCATAGGTTAAGGGACACACTTAGTGGTAGAAACAAAATTAGATTTTAGGTTTTAGAGTACGAAGTCTGGAATGTTCTATCCTCCCACTCAGTACAAACACTTCGAGGACCATAGCAGGAAACTTTTTTGGGTGGGAAAGGCAGCTAATACAATAATACACCTAAAGGGTGACTAGGGTGTGGCTGAGAAATACAAAAACAACAATATCAATAATAAAAAAAATCGTTTCATTCTACTGGAAAATATAAACAAAAATTAACTAGAACTAAAGGGAAAAACTCTAATGAAGACACAGAGTACTCACATTGCCCTTCCTATTTCCTGCCTCATAGATTAAGATCTCTAAGCATTCTGGGTGGATTCTTCTTTTTTTACTTTACCTTTTGCCTTAGCTATGCTTCTATGTAAAAACTTTGTTTTTACATTTCAGTGAACTAAAGATTTTTTTAAAAATGTTCACAAATGTTGCAAAGTATTATGCACCTCATCTTCCAAATCAATTGTATATATAACAATTAGCAAAAGGACTATATTTCTCCCCACTTCTTTGAGTGTCATCTAGCACCTTGAAGCAGCTCCTCAAGATGAAAAGGAAAGTGTGAATGGGATGGGGAGGGACAGGAGGAGTCAAGGAGAGGGAGGAAGGAAGGAGAAAAGTGTGACAATGATAGGGTATATCTCAAGTATGACCGACTCCTTGAATAACCTTAAATTCAGTTAAAAGGTGTGTATGTTTTTGTGATGGGGGTACAGTTAAACAGGAAGATGAGGAGGTAGGTGACAAACGGACTGTGACAAGACTTAGGATAGATATGTTTTCCATTACAAGAGGGATAAGGAAAGCTGGAAGACAGCCTTCAGTGGATGGACGACAAGAAGGGAAAGAGATGGCTCTCCAGGGTCATAGTGCAGCCACTGCTCAGAGCAGCCGGCAACAGCTGTGTTCGCACAATGCCCCCCAGCACAGGGGACACCATAGCAGTCCCCAGAGCAAACAGAACTCCTGAAGAAAAACCCTGGTTCTTCCTTGGCTTTCTACCTACACAATAGCATGAATAATGTGTGGGGCAATATGTGGCCTCTGCTATTGATAACAAAGCTGTTTTTCACTGAGCTCATGAAGAAAAATGAAGCGTCTTAACTCTGCGGGTGCCTTAGTCAAGAGATTCTAAAGGAGAAACCCACTTGAACAAACTCGATCGTGGGGTCTATTGTGAGGCAATAATAGACAATCTCTCTGATCCAGGAACCCAAGTCCAACCAGGCCTCCTGGAAACCATCGGTGAGATAGCTCAATAAAACAAGCTCTCCGTTTTTCCTGGTCTTTCTGCCAGAACTTGAGCTTACTCCTGGGTCTTGCTTACAGTGGGGGCAGCCTTTGTTTTGACTCACCTGATCTTTTAACTGCTCCAGAGCCCAGCACCTCCACCTACAGCATCCATGTCCTGGGGGCAGATTCTTAAAATACAGAAACTGATTGACTGCTGTTAGTTCAATTTTCCACCTAACTCCAATTAGCTGTGGACAATATGGACAAGGTCACTTGGCCTAAACATGCACTCTGTTGAGGCCCTAAGCTGTTTGGGTACCTCAGCCATGGCCACCTAAGTGAAAAGGGGGCATTAATGAAAGAAAGGTCCAGACTTTTTTCTCTTCAGTAAGGAATATTTGAGTTCCAGGAGAAAAGGAATTGACGGCTGTAAGCTGTAAGGCGCCACCCCTAGTTCTAAGAAGGTTAGCTCATATATTACAGAATTCAAAAAGTTTCAATTAAAAGACAACTCGTGTTTCTTATAAATATATAACTTTATATATTATATATATTTACAATATATACAACATACAAATGTTTTGTAATGTAATACTCATGGCAGTCTTGAAAACATATTTTCAAAACGAAAGATGGATACTTATCCAAGGTGGGTTCCTGGTTCCTCCAAAACCCACGTTCTAGAAAATGCCCCAGGCCTAGATTTCTGAAGATGTCAGAGGGAAGACAAGGGTTGCAGGAACATGGCTCTAATACCCTTCCCCTCCCCAAATACCCTGGTCTTCCACTGGCACTAGCTAACATGGCCCCATGTGCATCCCTCAAATGGGCAAATCCTGGGGCCAAAGGCATGGTACCTATGGGGGCACTCAAGCCCTGTGGAATGGATAAAAGTGAGTGCTGTTAATCGCAACTCTAAGGCAGTATTTCCACAATACGGAAGATTCAGTTATGTAGCTAAGGATGTTTTAAAAGCAGATGCTTTAGGTGCTTCCAGTTTGTAAGTAAAACAGTCGAAGTATCCAAATGCTAAATAAATTAAAAGTTAGCCACAAAGTGCCATTTCTTCCTTGTGCTTTGGAATCTGGAAGCCACCGATCACAATGCTACTTATCTTCCAAAAGTTTCTTCACATTCGACTAGTTCATCTATTGTACGCAGCAAATCTTCAAAGGAAGGCCTTCCCTCTGGTTTCTACAATTAAAAATCAAAGAGAAGCTGTGGATTCCAGATTCCATTCCAAAAATAATTTCTCAAACTCAGATAACATAGCACACTAGAGCAAGGTACTCACTGCTTTGGGTCTGGAACACGCAGTGTCTTCAAATGGATCTGATCTATCCTGCATGTACTGCCACCAGACTAAGCTTTCTACTGTACCGCTTTGCATCCCCATTTGAAAACCTGACAGAGCTCCTTACTGTCTGCAAAATCAAGTCCTGCTAATTTGCAGTGCCCTTTATAACCTGCCCATCACCCACCCCTTACCTATCTAGTTTCATTTCCCAGAAAAACCCTCACACAGGCTCTCTGCTTAATGGGTCCCATCTCCACCCTTGTGTATACACATTCCATTCATTACCTCCTCCTTGCCTTTGCTCACACAGGCACCACTCTCTACCCCTAGCACCACATTTCCTGCCCCAAAGCCTCTGCTCATCCCAGGCATTGCTCTTGGGAGACTTATGGCAAGTGATCAAGAGCATGGGCTGTGGAGTCAGACAGTACTCTGGCTCTCTGTAGCTAAGTGGCCTTGAGCAAGCAAGCATTAACTTCATGAGGCTTGGTATTCTCATCCACAGAGCGATCATAGTAAAAGCAACTGTACATCAAAGGGTTATTCTGAGAACTAAATCTAAAGCATTTAGTACAGTGCCTAGCAATCTATACATATGTGCTAATATTATTATCTTTAATAATTATTATTATTGTTATTGTTATCTTTCAAGTCATTTTGCTGTTTAACCTCTTCTATGAAGTGACATTTCAATACATGGGAAAGGAAAACTTCCAAAAAGTGTGAGTAAAAAGACCCGAGAAAGAAATTTGGAGAAAGAAACCCTCGCTCGTGAAAGAGTAATATGTCTCCAATACGAGAAGCCCACTGAAAGAAGAGCCACTGCCCCAAGCTTATTCCCTGGGTGCCTAACTCAGGCAACTATGGCAGGATTCCCACCTGGTAGTGGGGCAGCAGCCTGAATTTATTATCTTAATCATTAGCATTTTCCACTTCTTCACATTCTTCTTCCTGTTATTCAGAACTGAGTTAGAGGGTTGGCTTCCTACCTAGAATTTGAAATCATGTAAAACATGCACCAAGGCTATAAAGACTACACATTATTAATCTAAAAGCCCAGATCCATACATGTTTTAGAGATTAAAAAAAAGGAACAAAAAAAAAATTCTATACCTCCTGCCAACATCTCAGCATCACCTCATATATATATTTGGATGCCAACTTTGGCCGGTGGAGTCGGTGACCTCGAGTAACCATGGTTACCACTTCATAGTTGGTGTTTTTCTCAAAGGGCATTCTGCCTTCAGTGAACACCTCCCACATTAAAACACCTGGAAAAGGGTAAGAGTTATCAAATGATCCGCTTCCTCTTCAGAGCAGAGTGGAGGAAAAATGGACCATGTGTCTTACCAAATGACCAGACATCTGATTTGCTGCTAAAGCGGCTGTAATTAAACACCTCAGGTGGACACCACTTCACAGGAAATTTAGCACCAGAAGAACTTGTGTACTGATCATCCAGAACATACCTAGAGTAAGACACACCATAAGTTTACACCTCTGACTTACGATCTGCATTTTGTACATTTCTTTAATTTTTTTCCCCTTAGAATCAAAAACACAGTTACTGAAGTCCAACAAGCATCCGGTTGAAGCTAAATGTTTGCGTTGGTGGCCACGCTGGTGATTTCCATCTCAGTTCTACATGGACACATTGTAACATTAGTATCTACACTTTCATTTTTCTGTTTGTTTCTTCTTTTTTATAAGGCAAAAGAGGCAGAATACAAAAAAAAATAGTTTGCAAACTTTTTGGCAGTAATTCTTTAAACAAAGTCTTACCCAAAGGCCCCACATGTAAAACATCTAAAGCACAGCTGCTCTAAAGGAAGTGGTGCAAAGTGTTCATGTGCTTTTAGCCCCTATAGTTCCACAGAGCACAATTTAAAACTATAGCAAATTATAAAAGCCAGATAATGAACATTTTTGATTTTGCAGGCCAGACAGTCTCTGTCGCGACCACTCAACTCTGCCTCTGTGGTGTGAAAGCAGACAAAGACAACACAAAAGTGAATGAGCGAGCCACTTATACTTTATTAACAGTAGTATTTGAATTTCAGATAATTTTTATTGGTCATATTTCTATTTTTTTCCATATTTCAATTGTGAAAACCATTATTGGGTCACAGGCTGTACAAAAAGAGGGGATGAGTCAGACTTGGCCCAGGAACCATAGTTTGCTGACCTCCGCTATCACATTGCTCTGTGTTTACTCCTCTTTGCATGTCTCAGGTTCCATGTGTCACCCTGTCTCTTGAATATAAGCTGCATGTGGGCAAGGACTTGTATGTCTTACTCTCTATGGTTCAGTCTAACACTGTGCCTGGAACATAGTAGGCACCTAATTTCTTACAGATGGGTGTATGGATAAATGTATAGATCAAGGGAAAAAAGGAAAGGCAAACCAAATACTTTTTAAAGTTTTTTTCTAACACCCTATTAAAATAACAAAAATTAAGCAAATAAAAACCCTATAGGTGTGGATATTCTAAGAACTTTACCGCTGAACAGACTGCTGTGAAAAGATTCTAGAAATCTAATCTATTCCAAGGAGAAAAGATAGTGTATTTAATATGCTATACTACCACCTAGTGGTAAGAATTATTAACAATAATTAAGTGTATACTTATTTATTTTAATGAACTTATTTATCTCAGAATAGCTAGCTAACAAGATTGCCTTTCTGCTTCATCAGTGCAGATTATCCTCATGATTATTCACTCTACAGCTAATGCGAGTGTCACATAAACCCATGTAATAAAGCATAAAGCAATCATAATTCCTCAACAATTTGTTTACCTGAGAAAAAGCCAAAGCTAACAGTAAAATGGATACATTCAGCAAAGATGTCTTTCGAAAAAAAGATAATCTAATTTATTTTATTACCTGACATCGAAAACACCAATGAGCAGAAAAAGAAATTAGCTTCTCTATTTAAAAAATGATGGATACTACTAATATTTTGCTGATGAAACAAAAGATGTGGTTTCAAAACAGCTCTTAAACAGAAGAGGAAGAAGCTGACATAGTCGTTCTGCAAAAGGATTGGTCACAGTCTCATATTTATTTATCCCAAAATTAATAGAAAATGTGTACACAGACTTACCTGGCCATTCCAAAATCAGATACTTTCACAACTCCTGCCTCATTTACTAGACAATTTCTGGCAGCCTGGAAAATAACATTACAATAACATATTAGTTACAAAGTTCCACAATAAAAGCAGAAAAATGTAAGTTCAGTTTATATTAAAATTAGTTTAGCCCAGTCTATGTCTGCAGAGGGTAAAAATGTCTTCAAAATCTGTTTGCACACCTCTAGAAATGTGTCTGACATACAGCTGACCTTTGAACAGCACAACCTTGAACTACATGGGTCCACTTATATGCGAATTTTTTTCAACAAATACATACAGTACTGCAAATGTATTTTATCTTATAATTTTTTTAAATAACTATTTCTCAATTACAGTTGGTGTACAATATTATATTACTTTCAAGTGTACAACATAGTGATTATACATTTATATAACTTACAAAGTGGTCACCCCAATAAATCTAGTACCCACTTGATACCATACATAGTTATTACAGTATTATTGACTATATTCCTTATGCTGTACTTTACATCCCCATGACTATTTTGTAACTATGAATTTGCACTTCTAAATTACTTCCCCTTTTCACTCACCTCCCCAAACCCTCTCCCATCAAAATGTTCTCTATATCTGTTTGTTTCTTTTTGTTTATTTTGTTTTGCATATTTCACATGTAAGTAAAATCATATAATATTTGTCTTTCTCTGTCTGATTTACTCCACTTAGCACAATACCCTCTAGGTCCATCCATGTTGTTGCAGGGGGCAAGATTTCATTCTTTTTATGGCTAAGTGATATCCCATTGTATACAAGTACCACATCTTCTTTATCCATTCATCCACTGATGGACACCCAGATTGCCTTCACATCCTGGCTATTGTAAATAATGCTGCAATGAACCTATGGATGCACATGTCCCTTCAAAGTAGTGTTTGAGCTTCTTTGGGTAAATATCCAGAATTGGGATCACTGGGTTCTTTTTTCTCGTTACAGCCTTTGTTTTAAAGTCAGTCTATTTTGTCTGGTATAAGTATTGCTACCCCAGATTTTTTTTTAATTTCCATTTTCATGAAATATTTTTTCCTTCCCTTTATTTTCAGCCTGCATGTGTCTTTTCATCTGAAATGAGTCTCTTATAGGCAGTGTATATAAAGGGTCTTGTTTTCTTATCCATTCAGCCATCTTATAGCTTTTCATTGGAGCATTTACCTATTTACATTTAAAGTAATTATTGATAGATATGTATATAGTTATTGCCATTTTATTACTCACATTTTTTATTCCTCCTCCCTTTCCCCCTCTTCTTCCTCCTTTTTCCACTTTTTCTTCAAGAAGTCCCCCTTAACATTTCTTGTAATACTTGTTTGGTGGTGAGGAAATCCTTTAGCTTTTCCTTGTCTTAGAAGCTCTTTTTTTGTCCTTCAATTCTAGATGACAGCTTTGCTGGGTAGAGTAATCTTGTTCATAGATCTTTGCTTTTCATCACTCTGAAGATTCTGTGCCAATTCTAAGTTTCTGGCATTCTAAGTTTCTTTTGAGAAATCAGCTGACAGTCTTATGAGAGCTCCTTGTAGGTAACTAATTGCTTTTCTCTTGCTGCTTTTAAGATTCTCTTTTTGTTTTAAGACTTTGGCATTTTAATTATGATGTGTCTTGTTGTGGGCCTCTTTGGGTTCATCTTGTTTGAAACTCTCTGTGCTTCCTGGGATTGTATGTCAATGTCCTTTGCCAGGTTAGGGAAGTTTTCCACCATCGTTTCTTCAACTAGGCTCTTGATTCCTTGCTCTCTCTCCTCCTTCTGGTACCTTTATGACGCAAATGTTGATACACTTGATGTTGTGCCAGAGGTCTCTTAAACTAGCCTCATTTTTTTAAATTCTTTTTTCTTTTTTCTGTTTTGATGGGGTGTTTTTCTGTTACAATATCTTCTAAATTGCTGATTTGATCTTCTGTTTCATCCAACCTATTGTTGATTCCTCCTAAGGTATTCTTCATTTCAGTCACTATATTCTTCATTTCTGACTGGTTCTTTTTCATGTTTTCTATCTCTATTTTTATGCTTTCCATCTCTTTGTTAAAGTTCTCACTGAGTTCATCTACTCTTCCCCTGAGTTCATTGAGCATCCTTATAACCAGTGTTTTGAACTCCACATCTGGTAGATTGCTTGACTCCATTTTGTTGAGTTCTTTTTCTGGAGCTTTGTTCTGCTCTTTCATTTGGGACATGTTTCTTTGTCCCCCCATTTTGGTTGCCTCCTTGTGTTTGTATCTAGGTATTAGGTAGGGCTGCTCTGTTTCTCAGTCTTAGTAGTGAGGCTAGAGAGGCCTTATGTAGTAAGTGTCCTGTGGGGCTTCCTTAAGATTTTCTTAATAACATTTTCTTTTCTCTGGCTTACTTTATTGTAAGAATATAGTATATAATACATATAACATAAATATGTGTTAATAAACTAGATATGTTATCATTAAGGTTTCTGGTCAACAGTTGGCTATTAGTAAGTTTTTGGGGAGTCAAAGTTATACACAGATTTTCAACCGTGTGTGGGGTTGGGCCCCTAACCCTTGGGTTGTTCAAGGGTCAACTGTATACACAAGAGTAAATATAGGCTCTTTTGTCCTCACTACAGAATGGGAAAAAATATTTTCAAACCAAGTATCTGATAAAAGGTTAATATATGAAATATGTAACTCATACAACTCAACAGCAAAAAAAAAAAAATTCGATTTCAACTTGAAATTTGCTAAGATAATTAATTTAAGTGCTCTTACCACATACACAAAGAGACAACTATGTAGAAAAGTGAGATCTTCAAATATGTGAAAACTAAACAACACACTTCTCAACAACAAATGGGTCAAAGAACTCAAAAGTGAAATAAAAAATTATCTTGAAACAAATGAAAATGAAAATACAAAATATCAAATTTTGTAGAATGAAGCAAAAGCAGTTCTGAAAGGAAAGTTTAGTGTAATAAGCACATATATTAATAAATAAGAAAGATCTAAAACAACCTAAGTTTACACTTCAGTGAACTAGAATATGAGAAACAAATTATGCCCAAAGTTACCAGAAGGAAGGAAATAATAAAAATCAGAGCAGAAATAAATGAAATAGAGACCAGAAAAACAAAGGACCAACAAAATTAAAAGCTGGTTCTTTGAAAAGGTAAACAAAATTGACAAAACTTTAGCTAAGAAAAAAATAAGATTCAAATAAAATTAGAAATAAAACAGGAGATGTTACAAATGATACTACAGAAATACAGAAAATTATGAGACTGCTATGAACAATTATATGCCAACAAATTACACAACCTAGAATAAATGGATATATTTCTAAAAACACATAACCTACTAAAAGTTAATCAGGAAGAAATCTGAACAGGCCAACAATGAATCAAGAGATTGAGTAAATAATCAAAAAGCTCCAAACACAGAAAACTCCAGGACAGATGGTTTCACTGGTGAATTCTACCAAACATTTAAAGAAGAATTAATTCCAATACTCCTCAAACTTTTCCAAAATATTGAGGAAAAGGGAATACTTCCAAATTCATTCTACAAAACCAGCATTACCTTGATACAAAAACCAGATAAGAATATCACAAGAAAATTATAGACCAATATCCCTGATAAATACTGATTTAAAAAATTCTCAATAAAATATTAGCAAACTGAAATGGAGAACACATTAAGAGGATTATACACCATGACCAAGTGGGATTTATATCTGGGATGCAAGGATATATATTATCATTCAACATATGCAAATCAATAAATATAATCACATCATAAAAGATAAAAACACATGATCATCTCAATAGTAACAGAGAGAGCACTTGACAAAATACAACATTCTTTCATGATAAAAACTCTTAATAGATTGGTTATAGCAAGAACGTACCTCAACATAATAAAGGCCTTATATGATAAACTCACTGCTAACAATATAATCAATGCAGAAAAAATGAAACTGTTTCTTCTGAGATCAATTACAAGACAAGGCTTCCCACTCTCACCACTCCTATTCAATATAGTAATGGCAATCCCTACTTGAGCAATTCAGTAAGACAAAGAAATGAAAGGCATCCAAATCAGGAAGGGAAGAAGTAAACTGTTGCTATTTGCTGATAATATGATCTTACATATAGAAAATCCCAGAGTCAATCAAAAAACTGTTGGAATTAATCACTGAAGTGGCAGGTTACAAAATCAACTTACAGAAACCAGTGGCATTCCTTTACACTAATGATAAAGCATTGGAAAAGAAAATAAAGAAAACTAACCCATTCACAATTAGCATCAAAACCAATAAAATACTTAGGAATAAATTTAACCAAGAAAGTGAAAGATTTGTAAAATGAAAACTACAAGACTTTGCTGAAAGAAATCAAAGATGTAAAAGATATTCTATATTCATGGATAAGAAGAATACTATTGAAATGGCCTTACTACTCAAAGCCATCTAACAAATTCAACACAATCCCCATAAAATACCAAAGGCATTCTTCAAAGTAAAAAAAAAAAAAAAATCCTAAAATGTATGTGGAACCACAACAGACCCTGAATTGCCAAAGCAACCCTGAAAAAAATAATAATAAAACTGGAGGTATATTTCCTGATTTCAAACTATACTATAAAGCCATAGTAATAAAAATAATACAGTACTGGCACAAAAACAGATCAGTGGAACAGATTAGGCAACCCAGAATTAATTTCTGGTATTTATAGCCAACTAATATTCCACGAGGGAGCCAAGAATACCCAATATGGGAAGAACAGTCTCTTCAACAAGTAATGCTGGGAAAACTGGAGAAGAACATGCAGAACAATGAAATTGGACCCCTATTTCACATCATTCTCAAAAATTAACTTGAAGTGGATCAAAGGCTTAAACATAAGACTTGATACCAAAAACATTCCTGAAAGAAAATATCAGGAAGAAACTCATCAATATTGGTCTTGGCAATGATATTTCGACATGCCACTAAAAACAGAAACAACAAAAGCAAAAATTAATAAATAGGATAACATCAAACTCAAAAGCTTCCACAGAGCAAAAGAAATCATCAACAAACGGAAACAGCAGCCTACATAATGGGAGAAGAGTTTTGCAAACCATAGATTGAATAGGGGTTAATATCCAAAATATATGAAGACCTAACACAACTTAACAGAAAAGAAACAAACCAATTTAAAAATGGGAAGCAAAAGAAAAATACTTTTCCGAAGATGACATTAAAATGGCTAACAGGCACGTGAAAAGATGCTCAACATTACATATCATCAGGAAAATGCAAATTAAAACCACAAAGAGGTGTCACCTCTCACACCTGTTAGAATGGTTATCATCAAGAAGACAAATGACAACAGGTGATAGCAAAGATGTGGTGAAATGGGAAGCCTTATACATATAAATTAGTGGGCTAAATTAGTCTGACCACTATGGAAAACAATATGAAGCTTCCTCAATAAATTAAAAATAGATCTACCATACAGATACAAAAATTCCACTTCTGGGTATATGTCCAAAGAAAGTGAAAATAGGATTTTGATGAGAAACATACTTATCTAAGCATTATTCACAATAATGAATGTTATTCATTATTATCACAATAGCCAAGATGTGAAAACAACTCAAATGTTCATCAAGGGATGAACAGATAAAAAAAGATGTGAGATACACACACACACACACACACACACACACACACACACGTGTGTGTGTGTATAATGAATATTATTCAGCCTTGATAAAGAAAGCTATTCTGTTATTTGTGACAATATGAATAGACCTTGAGTATACTTTGCTAAGCGAGATAAGTTAAGAGAAAGACAAATACCATGTGATATCACTTACAAGTGGAATCTTAAAAAAAAAAATCAAAACTATAAAAAACAATAAAATGGTGGTTACAGGGCATGGGGGTCTGATGGTTTTGCCAACATGCCAAAAATAGACACATTTGGGAAGACTAGACAGAGAAAAGAAAAAGGAAAGAATGGAGGAGAGAAGAAGAAAAAGTAAGAGAGAAAAAATCAAGAAGTGTCTTCATCACAATAATTTAGAATCGGTAATAAAAGATTACTTTTCCTGATATTTTTCAAGTATTAACATGGCCTTCCATCTTTTCCCATTAATATGAGAGAGAAAGAAAATGAACCAAGGATTTCTGATATAGTTTCTGCTTATAATATGTGACACGATGGTAAAGAGTTCAGGATTTAGTTAGAGGATGAGTCAACTTCCTTATGTATCATCATATACAAGTCATTTTGAGTCTCTGAAGATAATTTTCTTATCTATAAAACAATGATGGTCAGAAACACTGTCAAGACTATTTCCCGGGATTCTTATGGAGATCAAATAATTTATGCATGGTAGATTGCTGGCAAATATTACCTATGTAATTGTGTATTATTTATACAATTGCCTATGTAATTATGCATCATATGTATTAGATTTTTAAAAGATCTTTCTATTAAAATTATGGCACAAGTTAAACTTACCAAGTTTAAATATAATAGTAAAATACTGTTGAGAGCAAAAATTGGGTACTAACCAATCATTGCTTATTTGCTAACTCAGTGTTATAAAGGAATGCGGCTAATGAATGAAAATACAGGTGGTTTAAAATTTACCAGATCTCTGTGGATGAAGCTATTTCTCTCGAGGTACTCCATCCCTTCACACACATCTTGACACATGCTCAGGAGCAAGTCTCTATTAAAAAGACCTTGTTTCTGTCGGAGGAAATTCAGAAGGCAACCCTTTTCCATGAACTCCGTAACAATGTAAATTGGTTTCTGCTGGGTGCAAACACCATAAAGCTGTACTAACTTCGGGTGCGTCAGTTTCCTGGGAGGGAAGTCATGCATATACACAGTTAGGATAGAAAAAGAAACCATCAGGAGGCCAATGCTGGTGAGGGGCCACTTTTTCATGCAAAAAGGGGAACCAGAAAGAACTGAGTAACTTACATCATCACTTTAGCTTCTTCTATAAAGTCTTCCTCACACATTGCACCTTCCCGAATAGCTTTGATTGCAACTTTGTACTGAGCTCGCCACTTGCCAAGCCTCACCACGCCAAAGAGTCCACTCCCCAATTCCCTCATAAAAGTCAGCTCTGAAGGGTTAATCTCCCATTTCTCTGTGAGACAAAGGGTGAAAGTGATAAAATTCAGTAAGGAGAACAGTCACTGGGAAACATAGTATTGTAACCAAGGTCAATCTCAAAGTTACAGTCTAATACAATTACTGGTAAAACACAGAACAGATTTGCAACTTGCATCTAAACTGCAAATGGTGACTTTCTACTCTCTGGGAAGGATGTACCCCTTCTGAACTGTCACAATACAAGCAAAGTAAACTGAAGAAGGCAAAAAGATGCTACATAATAAGCTAATAATAATAGAGCTTGAAAGTTAAAGGTATTTTTTTTTTTAAAAAAAAAAAGAACAAAAACTCCTTCTTTTACCACTCTTCTCATCTTGGGTTTTTTGTTTTTGTTTTTGTTTTCCAATTCTAGCAAGTTGGAAAGAATTTAACCTGCTGTCTAAAAGGCTTTTGCCGAAGTGACAGTGACAATCAAGTTGAATGCTTTCTCTATTACCTCCATCCTTACTTTCTCATGAGTAACCAACAAAGCTGGTGAGAACCAGGAAGGGCTTTGATTTATTTTAGATGTAACATAGTAAAGCTAATTTTTCACTGATGGAGAGCTTTCTGCTATATTATGAATAATGATGATAACAACAACAAAAAAAAACCTAAGGTTACTACAGCTATAAGTATAATCATCTAAAAACCCCATTCTATAAACTTGTAAGAACAGTTCCACTATGCAGAATTCTACACATCTAAATTGATGGATTCTTTTCAAGAAAAACTAGCCAATGCAACTACAAAATGAGTTACCATAGCTGAATCCTGCAGTGGTTGGTGCATTCCTTCCCTTTGCACTAACTGGGTAGCGCAGCCTTGTGACTAGTCCTAGAAATCAAAGAAAGTATCGCAGTCAGAGTCATCCTTAATCATTCTGCATGGTAAAGTGCTAAACTAGAAACTCACTTATAAAATTCATTTATTTATTCACTTAGTGCTCATCCTCTGTGTGTACATACAGTTCTGTGTTACATGCTGGGGGAAAAAACAAGAGGAAAGCAGGAAGGAAGAAGATGGTTCTACTCTCTGAGTTGACAATTTCATATTTTTATAGAGCATAAAATATTTAAATATATATATATATGCTTTTATTCATTCAACACACATTTTCTTTTAAATACTACAGTGTTTATCAGGAACCAGGCTAGCATATTTTCTTCTCACATTTTAAAGGATGTTAAAAGCTTTCTAAAAAAAAGAAGAAAAAGAAAAGCTTTCTAATAGTTGTTATCAGTTATTATTTCATGTTCTTTTCCAATATGAGAACTGAACTATGAAAGGGAATTACAGTAGTTCACTAAAAATTAAAATGATTCACCTGACATAACTTTATATTAGGAATCTTACCATAAAAATTGGGTTTTAAACTATCAACTGGAAATACCAACTACTGGAAATCAGTAGGTACATTAAATCCTTTAATTTAAATTGCATACATCACCAAATAAGAAGAAACAGTAGGTATCTCTCCTATAAACATCCATAGCACTCTATATTTCCTCTAATACAACGTATCTCTTACTAACTTAATATTGTTACAGACTTCTCTGCCTCCCCTGTTGGATTTTAAGATCTGTTAGAGACAGGATCAGTGACTATCTAGGCCACCACAGTCTCCCTGGAACCTAGCATACTTTCTGTTATGCAGTAAGCACTTAATACATGTTCATTAAATGAATGAACTGAGATAATGGTGAAGAATAAAATATATAAAATAACACAAAAGAAAAAAATAGTGGAATGCAAACACTGAAAAAAAAAAACAATAAGAGCTAAGAAAAAGTCCTTTGGGGGATAAACTGGTATGAAATGAGTTTCTCAAATGTTAAACATAGAGTTATATATGACCCAGCAAGTCTATTCCTAGCTAAGTACCCCCAAAGAAATAAAATGTATTTCAATGCAAAAAGTTGTACACAAATGTTCACAGAAGCATTATTCATAATAGCTGAGATGTGGAAATAACCCTAATGTCTGTCAACTGACAAATGATAACAAAATAAATAAACGAAATCCATCCATGAACAACAGGAAATGGAGTGCTCATACAGCCTATAACATAGATGAATATCAAAAATATTGTGTTAAATTGAAAAAGCTGGTCACAACAGACCACGTATTGTATGATTCCATTTATATGAAATGTCCAAAATAGGCAAATCTGGAGAGACAAAGTAAATTAGTGCTTGCTTAGGGCTAGACTGGTGAAAAAGGTGTGTGGTATGACTCCTAACGGGTATAAGATGTCTTTCTGGGATGATGAAATTGTTCTTAGATTATGGTGATGGCTAGTACAACTCTGTAAATATACTAATGACCACTAAATTGTACACTTTAAATGGGTAAACTTTATGATATATAGATAACTGTTCTCAATAACTGGTATCTCAATAATAACTGTTTCAATCATTACCTGAGAAAAGTGAACAGAATCGCAAATAGCAAAACTGCAAAAGTTGCCTTCAGTAAAATTTCAAAAGTTAATTTTAGAGAAGTAAGGCAGACTTCATTCAGGACCATTGCAATAAGTACAGGGACCACTGCAATGGGATTTTAGAGTGGGCATGAGAGACTAGGCTCAACTCCAAATACAGCATGGGGAAGTGGGAATCCACAGCCAAGAAGCACAGTAGGGTACAGTGGAGGGAATATCACTAGAAAAACATCAGAGGTAAAGGGAATGGGAAGTTCTAGCTAAACCACTCCAACAGGATTCTTGATGAAGACAAGCCAGGGTGACCAGACATCACTGGGGGGGGGGGGGACGGGAGAAGATGAGGAACCTGATATTGAGGGTGATCATATATCAGATATCCAGGTTAGGGGTTTCTGGTTAAACTGACATAGCAGAACTCCTGCTAAAACTGGATTTTACAAGAAAGTACACAGATTGCCCTAGGAGACAGTTCAGGAGCCTGACTAAATATCAGTCAAGCAGAGAATCTTTGTCAATATCAAGGATAAAACCATAGAAATGTGACATTTACCATATACGGTAAGAATAATTTATGTCCTAAGGTCAAGACAGAGCTTTCTAAGAAATCTGATATTTCTGATTTTTCTTTGTACATTTCAGTTCTTAATATACAATAAATTTAAATCAATCACATTTGACAACTAGCTACAAAATAAAACTGCTCAAGGAAGAATTCATCGAAATGCCTGATCATTTTAACCACAACCTAACTGAAATCGGTTTTAAAAGCTCACATACCTGCTGCATTATGCTTATGATATTCAATAATCTCAGGAATTGAAGCAAATGCATGTTTTTCTGCCAGATAATACTTCTTTGGGGATGTTGTTGTTTCCTTTATATGATAATGCCTGAAACCTGTTGAGCCTTCTCTGTAACAAAAATTGAAATGTGTTAGGACTGAGTTGGAATCATGTAACTTCACTCTGAAGATGTTTTCTACCAGGTCACCACAAGGTCCTTACATATGGCCCCTTCTAGTCTCTGCACAAATTTTATTTTTCCCCATGTTCTTCTTAGTTTTGCCTTTCACATTAATAGGTGAAAGTTTTTAAAGTGGTCACTGATAACATTCTTGGTCCCTTGCCTAAGACTGTGAAAAGAGAACATTTACCAAATCCATTTAACCAAAGTTAAAAGTCTTAAAATAGCTATTAGCTAGCTACTGCTTTTTGTCCCTGCTCTTGGTGTAAATTTGCAATTGTTTAGAGGAATTACATCTCTAAAAGTGAAGAAACCAGACTTATACAAAAATTTAAAATTCTATTTTAGATATCTTTCTAGAACGTAGATCTTCTCGAGTCACCTCTTGTCAAAAACGCTTTCAAGAGAACTCTAGCTGCTCTTAAGATAAAACTCTGGCTCCTTGGCACTGACATGACCTAACCTCCACTTTTATCTCAGGCTTTTCTCTCCTCCTTCTCCCCGCCCCTCCATTCTACAATCCAGCTATGAAACTCTTTTGTCAGTTCCTGGAACTTATTATATCCTCCCTCACTTCTGGGTCCAGGCAGTTTCCTGAGTAGAAACACTCCCCTCCCTCCACCTTTGTCTGTCTCATTGTCAGGTCCCAGCTTGGATGTCACTAGACAACGCTGATGACTAACTCAGATATGTCTGGGCTATGTACCTCATACCGCCCCCTCCACGCACACACACATTGCCTTCCTAGCACAGCGCTTACTCATTTATTTCCATAAGTGCCTGTGTGCTTGTCTGAAGCCCCACTAAGCTCCCGGAGGGCAGGATCTGTGACTACTTAGCTTGCTGTGGTATCCATAGTGCTTAACACAGTACATAACACTTATTTGTTGAATGTTAGTAAAGTTTTCATAGCCATTCTCAACAAATACACACACACACGTGCGCACACACACACACACACACAAACTATGAGGAAAATTACCAAAATAGAAATATAAAAATAGTATAGACTTTAAAAATCAAGTTCATGCGTTTTTTTTAACACTGAAATTTTTTGGAAATAATGAATTAATAAAAACTATATAGGAACTTCATACAAAACTCTAAAGAAGAGAGAGTGGGATTACTTACCCTCCAAACTTCGTATAAAGGGAGACTGTGTACATGCCTGGTTGACTGGAATCCCTTACCATAAAACCACCTTCTTTATCCTAAAATCCAAGTTAAGAAAATTGTTTCAATTTGATAACAAATATCTATGCCACAGAAAAGACGTGAGAATCCAGTCCTAAAATTTTATGATTATTGTCCTTTGCCTAGAAAATCCGCTTTGGAGAAACACAATTTACCAACAGGGCTCATCCACATGACTTTCCGCTTGACGTGACTGGGCCATGGGATAAAAGAAAGCACACTCACAGTTCCCCACAAGCACAAATCTTCACACCCATAGCATGAGACATTTCAGTAAGATAATACCTCAGCGCCCTTTCAAAACTAACAGACAAGACTGCAATGCCTTTTAGTTCTGGACATAAAATGGATACTGAAAAATGTGTTTCTTAGTTACTGGGTTTCACTTCCTATAATTTTCATATTTACTATAGGCTATGATCCTGAATCAACATCATCTTCTATCCAAATAGCAATCTTCTTGTAGATATCTCAGTGCTCTTTACAAGAATGTTTTTTTTTAAATCTCTAACTCCCCTGGAAATCGATGTTAAATATCACTCTTTACTAAAGGAGAGACGGAGGCACAAGTCACTGAAGCACCAAAAGGCAGAACCGACAATAAGAGACTAAAGGTTAAATCCTCATCAGGTGCCAAGCCAGACAGCGAGAAACAGAAGCTTGGAACGGCGGATGCTTGTCCACCAACACCACAGCTGTCTCCAGCACCAAAACGCTTTATGATGAAAGTGTGTTTAACAGTTGAAAAATAAAATAAAGTTTACTCTTATTCATAGGAAAAACAATAGAATTAAATAAAATCCCACAAATAAGTCTGATAACAACTAGGGATGATGATCATAATCATCAATTGGTAAAAAGTATAATAGCTATGATATATTTATTGAGAACTTATTCTGTCTTACTATGTGCTGATCTGCAGCTTTATTTAATCCTCAGAATAGTCCTATGAGGTAAATACTACTGTTACACCCACTTTCTTTCATAGGTAAGGAAATGGAGCACAGAAAGGCTGTATAACTTGCCTTGGGTCACACAGCTATTAAGAAGCAGAGCCAGGATTTGGACCCCAGCTCTTCTAGCTAGCCACTCCCTATAGCAGCTTCACATCTGCAGGTCACCTAGGAGGCATGTAGGAATCCTGTGAGGAAGTAGGTGTGGTTATCTGTCATTTGAATCAAGCAAAGCCACCTGCTATTGCTCTCCCAGCATAAACTGTATAAACAAGTGCCCAATAAACCTTGACTGGTGGTAATAAGCAGGAGGTAAAATGAGAAAGCATGGGTTTAAAAGATTGGGAACTATTACTCAATAGAATAACTAGATCGTAAATGCAGAGAATTGTAGAGATCATCCTCTGATTCAACCTCCTCATCTTACAGATGCGAAAACAGACTAGAAGAGTCACAGCCAGACTTGGTACTCCCTACTCAGTCCACTGTGGCTTCCTCTGGTCTACATTTTATCCTTGTGTTTTATTTCTTTTTAAAATATAAGAATTTTAGCACATTTATTTCTAAAGGCAACTAAATATTAAAACTTCATGTCTAAAAGATATCATATATTGTTTTTTTAAGCAAAAAGAAAAAACACATTTAAGTACTAAAATCAAGGCAGCAAATGATAAATCAATAAGAAAGAGAGTAAAGAAAAGATTACCGATATGTAGCCATTACCTATTTTTATGGGTTTAATTTTTTCCCCCTCAAAAAAGTTTGTTGGCATCCTAACCCCCACTACTTCAGAATGTGACCTTGTTTGGAGACTTACAGGAAGAACCAAGTTAACATGAGGTCACTAAGAGTGGGCCCTAAACCAATGTGACTGGAGTCCTTATAAAAACGAAACTGGAACGTAGTGACCCATATGCACAGGATGAGAGGGAGAGAGGCCTGGAACAGGTCCTTCCCCTCACAGCCCTCAGAAGGTGCCAACCCTGCTGGTATCTTGATTTCAGACTTCTCACCTCTAGAACCGTGAGAAAATAAATTTCTGTTGCATAAGCCACTCGGTGGTACTTCGTTACAGTCCCCCCCCCACCTCACCCCCACCCCCAGGAAACTAAAACACCAGCATTCACTTTTAAATGATTTAAGAAGACAAAACCCTATAAGTGTGTCTTAGTATTTTTTAGGCTTTAGGAACAGAGGTATGTGGAATTGCTTATCTGGGGTTTATTACAATTAACTTGTGCTGAAACCAAACTCAGGAAATAAGTACAAACACTTACTTCACTTCTGAGAAGTTGCTCTGCTTTGCTTCTATTCATATTTCTGCAATACCATCTGAACAGAAAAAGATGCGTTTAAGGCTTCAGGTTTCTAAAGTTGTTTTTTATTCTTTTCAGAATTAACATAATATTTCTCAACAATAACAAATACAATAAATAGGAACACATCACTCATAATCTCACTAATATAGACAGCCACTAGTAACATTTAATGTATATACTTTCAGGCTTTTTCTACCCATGAAAGACACATGTATACAAACATTCTCATTTTTTATTAAAGTGGGATCAAGTTACACTTGCCAAATCATAACCTGAATTTTGCACATACTGTCTATCAGTATACGACTGACACCAAAATAGTGGCTCTGCTGACTTCGTCCTGTCAGGAAGAAGTGTGCACATGGATAAGATGCAATATTGTTCTGTGTATCATGGTATGGATGTGCCATAATTTAAGCTCTCTTCATTATTTAACATAAAAATCATTTCCAAATTTTCACTATTATAATAGCAAGAATGAATTCTACTCCCCACACTAAAATATGCAGGAAATATGTCATTTTACATTATTGTCTTTAATTCAAATTACATCTACGCCAAGCTCTTATCCCACAAATAGGCAGTAGATTTCACCTCAAGTCATTATGAAAGTTCCCCCACTGGATTTCAGGAAGGTCTCAATTGTCAAATAACACAGCAAAAATAAAACAGCAGGCCTCCTGGGGCTTCCAGACTTACTGGTTCTAGCACAGCCCCATGGCCCCAAGGCTCTGACATAGGAATCCCACCATGACCCTCCTCCCCACCAGGTGCTGCCACCACACTGTGCCACAACCCCAGGTCCCTGCAGATCTGTACAGCTCAAGGAAAAAAGGATACTGCCATCCCCACCTCGTCCTCAGAGGCCTCCCCTCTCCCTGCTTCCCCTGGCCAATCATTCCACAGGAATACAGTTGACTCTTAAACAACACGGGCTTAGGTGTGCTGACACACACACACTGCAGTCAGAAATCCACATGTAACTTTTGACTCCTCCAAAACTTAACTACTAATAGCCTACTGTTGAGCAGAAGCTTTACCAATAACATAAAAGTCGATTAACATATACTTTGTACATTATATATATTATATACTATATCCTTATAATAAACTAGAGAAAACATTACTAAAAAATCATAAAGAGAAAATAATTTACAGTGTTTATTGAAAAAAAAAACATGTATATGTGGGCCTGTGCAATTCAAACCCATGTTGTTCAAGGGTCAACTGTGTAAGCAAGTAGGCCAAAGAATGTGAACTCAGACAGTGTACTGTGGCCTTCAGTTTTAACTTTATTTATTTATTTAGGTTTTTGTTTGTTTGGTTTAGATGCAGAGAACACCCACCACCATCACATTTCCTTCCAAAGTTAGGAAGCCAGGTTGGCCTCTCAGGACATTTGAATTTTTCACCACTATTCAGCCTTTAATAAAAGAACCAGCACCTACTTTTGGCCTGGCAAACACCCTGAGACAAGTGAACACGAAGGCCTTCCCTGACTGAGGAAGGGTAAAATACAAAGAATAAAATACAAGACCTTATTTGGTCTGAATTTTTTTATGCAGTTGTAGGGGCCAAACACAAATTACAATGCCAGTACAAGCTGATGACTGTTATTATATTTGGAGCCTGAGGTGATTAACCAGGCCTCAGAACTGTGGGCACTAAGATCTCACTGCTATGAATCCCAATTTATTAACTGAGCTGAAGTTCAACAAAATTGTGGTTCTGATCAATCAATTTCTGAATGCAACTGAGGTATATAATAAATGAGAACAGAATGGATTCTGTACCTAAAGCTCTTTTGTCGATAGCAGAGATATTTGTCAGAATGCCAAAAACAGTCACAGAAATTAACTAAAGAAAGGTAACTGGAGCTCTCATTATACATTATAAATCAGCAAAAAAGATTTTTTTAAATTCTCTATATTAATAACAGAAGATTCAACCCCACATGTTCACAGCAAGAGTAAGCAATGGAGAGTTAGTCTCATGTTTCAGATGCAATAAATCAGTAAAGCTAATTGTGGCTCTCAAGAGGAAATTAGATATAAGATACTCAAAGAAAGAAGTCCTCTCCTCACCTAGTATAACCAAGCTCCTGGGAGGGGATAAAGGAAAGAAGAAAAGGAATCCATTGCACAAAGGGCAGGCTCTTTGAAATCCTGTTCTGAGGGATCATTTTTACAGCATTTGCAGATTCCCAGGAATGCTTTTTTCCCTCCCTAAGATATAAACTCAGACCTTCAAGAATATGGTGAAGGAAGGAAAGGAGGAAGGAGTGATTAACAAATAGATGAATCAACTAGTGGTATTTCCTAATAGTTCTTTGTGGCTTCTCCTCCCTTTTCTATGATGCTTATCACCAGGCAAGAAGGGAAAGAAAATAGTGGCTCTGCTGAATTCATCCTGTCAGGAAGAAGTGTACACATGGATAAGATGTAAAGGAGCCCATGTGGTGAGCAGGGCATTGCTGCCACACAGGTGCCAGCCTGCATACAGCTCTTGCAAGGCTGGCACAGAAATGCCTCTGGGAGAGATGAGCTCCTCTTGATGAAAAAACTGTACATCCAGAAAGAACACCTAGGATTTTTAAGTAACTTGTCACTCCATTCTCAGATAGCAAAACCTTAATGTGAATGCGGTTTTCAGATTGGTTAGTCACTTCAAAACACTCGAAAGGAACAGGACGTCGCAGTGGTGTCTGACTTACGTGACACTCAGTCCTTTCTGGAAAGGTTAGACCTTGGCTAAGTTTTTTGTGGAGGGTGGGTTGGATAAATCAAAAAAAGAAGAGAGCAGGTATAAATGAAGGAAAAATAGAAAACAGCTATCAACCTTTGCTGGTTCTCTAATTTAAGCCTTGCCTCCTGTGCCAACGACTCGAAGCCTTATCCTAGACTTTCCATGTTCTAAGGTCCCTTTCATTCCTGTCACCTCCTTCCTTTAACATCTTTCCATCAAGAATATCTTATTAACCATCAAAATGAACCCATTTTCTTCTTCCTGCAGTGCGTCCTCCAACTCTCCCCTCCCTAAACAGTCACCTAGGTGTGGAGGTCAGAACCAGGTCACTGACAGCCCCGGGAGCCTCAGGCCTGGCGATCCTGAGCCCAGTCCGGTGGACAGTCTGTTGCGTGGGATCTTTCTGGGCCCAAACAGCAGGAGAACTCTTGTTTCAACAGCTGGCAAAAGGCTTTTTAATACTGGGGACATTTAAGATGTGTTAAGGACAAGCTAGAGCAAAAAACAACACACGTACCATGAAGTGAAGAGACAGCAGGAGAAGCAGGCGGAGCTCTGACTCTCTCACTGAGAACAGGTTTCCCCCTTGTCATCTAGCTAGGTGTGGCACAATGCCATGCAGAATTCCTGACCTCTGGGCAGATGGCTGAGGGGACTCCCGTGCCAGAGACCTTACACAACAAATTCCCTTAGTCACGCAGAGGAGAAGAGTCCCTCAGGAGAGAGAAGACTTCCAAACTAAGATATATCCAAACAACTCAATGAATCATAAACTTCATACAATCCTTATTTGTAATCCCATGAGTCATAAGGGAGTTCTCACATTTAGATAAAAATTATCTAATTTCCAAGCACACCCCCAAATTATTAGTTACTTCTCAGTCAGATCACTTTAAAATTAGGTCCAAGTTTTCACCTTTTAGCATCTTCCTTAATTCTAAGGATTTGGCTATGTTTTTGTAAAATTATTATTTAAGAACAAAAAACCCTTTTACTTACATAGTTTGTATACTCTTATCTACTTATAAAACAACCTTGAAGGATCACACCACTGGTACAATGACTTTTGAATCTATTAATCTTCTTCTAGATTTTAAGGTACATTCATGTTACAGGAAGTGACACGGACAGAGGGCACCTCTTTTCATTGCTGGTGGTGGCAGCGGTGGTAGTCTTTTTTAAAGAAGTGAATGAAACATCAATACACCACCTCAGAATGAGTGCAAAAGAATATTTGGCATATATAAACCTCTCACTAAAACCTGGCCACACACATCAGTGGGCGTGTGAATAATATGCCCATTGCTTTCTCTGGAAAGCAATTTGACAGCATGCATTAGGAGTCTTAACAAGTTCAGAACCAGCCTTTAGCCTAGTGCATAGATTTTTTAGAGATCTAGTTTAAGGTAATAAGCCGGAAGAGGTTGTCCCAGTTATTTTTACATAGCAAAGATGCCTAAATTATATAATGTCATACAAATAAGTAAATGATTGTATAAATTACTAGATATCCATGTGCCATAAGCCTGGTTATGCCCTTTAAGGCCTAGCACAGTACCTGATACATGCAAAGATCTCAGTAAATATTTTATGAATTTATGACTGAATGAAATATAATGTAGATATGAAAATGTTTTCAAAGACTAATGGCATGAGGAAATACACTTATAATATGCTGTTACGTAGAATAGAACTTAAACAACATTATATATAGGATAATTTTATTTTTTAAAAGAATGAAAGAAAATATACTAATGTTGACAGAGGTCAAGTCTATTTGACTTATGAATAATTTTTCTTATTAACTTTTTAATATTTTAAATAATTTTAAAACAATAATCATACATTGTTATAGTTAGAAAAAGAAAAAAACATTTTTTTAAAGACCTTCTGGGAAACTATATTTTGATTTCTGGATTGAAGGAACAATTATCTGTATTTCAAAGTCAGCTACACTGTGATTCATTTAAAATCAATTCAATTGTATTTGTTTGTATTACTCCATTCACACATAGCACCTTCAGGTAAAATGTATTATAAAAACAAATCTGCCAGTGTCTTTTACCAGCCTAGACAACTGAGTTATGTTAGTACCACCTTCTAAAGATAATGAAAGATATCCATTAATCTCCAAATGCCTTACATTATTAGGAAAATAAAAACATTTTCTGGTTCCCGATATTCACAAAATAACCATTTACTTACTCATATTGATCTAAGTTGTTTGATTTCTTTCCTGTTACATAATTACTTGGGATATATCCTTCACTCCTAGAAACAAGAAAAATACTTTAGGTAAACAGAAGTTATTTTTCTGAGAGGTTATTAAAAGAAAAATATTGCCTTTCTGAAATAATTAAAGTATAATATTGCCTAATACTTATAAGAAAGACTAACTGACCCCCAATGATTCAATATATCTATAGCATTTGATACTTTACAAAGTACTTCGTCATCTGATCCTAATGAAAATTCTGAGGTAGGTAGGCATTTTGTACCCACTTTCTTGTGGAGAGACCAAAGCTTAGATTAAGGGGCTTTCTCAAGGTCCCAAAGCTAGCCAGCAACAGGGCTACAACTTGAACTCTAAACTTGTTACAAGTTTCAGAGCCCTTCCTAATATTCTATGATGCTTCTCTTACATTGTTTCTTGGGATGTTTTTAAAAAACCACTACTTAAGAAAAGTTAAAGTTGTTGGATAAAAACTGTCCACTCCAATACTTCAATAGTCCAACAGAGCACTGTTTCATAGAGGGTAATCCTTGACCTCTAAATCAGCATTGTGGGGCTCTTGTTAAAAAGACAAATTCTTGGGTCATACCCCAAGAGATGTGAATTCAGAAGGCCTATGTGAGGCCAAGAAATCTTCGATTTTACCCTAGATAACTCTTATGCACATTACCATTTAAGAAGCATTCACAGTGGGTAGAATCTTGGTAGAAGCCAAGATTTTCAGCATAACAGAGATACATGTATAAAATTTTTACATTAAGTAAAAACCCTGCAATCTTAAATTTGAATTTAAACTGTTAGTGAGAATTCATCACACACTCACGTGCGCGCACAAGTGTGTGTATGTGTGTGTGTGTGTGTGTATACATATATATATATATATCCCCCCACTACACTGAGAAGTGCCTATAAGCAATGACCATCCAGTAGTAATTAGAATCCTAACACCCCAATCGTGGTCTCTAAATACCACTTCTTACTAAAAAGAGCCAGCACTCCTTGGAAAAATGGCAAATTGCACATTTGGCCAAGAAAATTACAAGATGAATGGGAGTCATTTTATTTTACCCAGAAAACAAGGAAGCTAAAAAAGAATGAAGAGGTCCCCAACCCAAAATAGCCACCACTAACTAACTAAGATGGGACAATTCAAGCAAAAAGAATTATTATTACTGCAATGGCTTGAAACCAAACATATAGCATCCATAATAACACTAACAAAGCATTGGTTACCATTCTTATTGCTAAAGGAAGCTTAGTCATTAACTCATTATTCTGAAAATTGGTAAAGGGAAAGAATCAAAAATTTATCTTGCCTTTCCTGCATTAACTAAATGAACTGGTTAATAAGGCAGTTCTCCTTAGAAGAATTAATAAATGCAGATGGAATAACAGAATTAGAAAATCATCATTTTACAATTCCTAATGAAATAATGGACCTAAGTAATAATCATTAATGGATGGCAAAATCATTAGATGAAATACTGATGAAGAACTTTATGAGGGAAGAATAAGGCCGACACCTAAACCACTGTGTTACCTTCTCATCATTAGAAGTGGGACAACCAGATATCAACTTCTAATGTGACCAAACCTCTTGATCACAGTTTATAGGAAATACAAGATATAGAGACATACTAAATGATACCATATGGAAGCAATTTGCTCACTTCATAGGGTAAATGACCTGGCTTCATCAATAAATCAAAAATGGAAAGAAAAAAAAAAGGATGAGGACTTCTATAGAATAAAAGAGACATATCGGCCAAAATGCAATGTGTAGACCTTGTTTTAATCTTGACCAAACTATAAAAGTATATATTAGAGCTAATCAGGGGAAACTGGAATTACATAACCATCTTTAGGCCCCTGCTCTGACCTCATACTTTCGAGAGCACACTAAAGCCCATGTTCTTGCCATCACCTGGGTAACTAGGACCCCAGAATTCTCTGCCCATTGCCAAGGCTTATATGGGCCTTTCCACTGGGTTCATCCTCTGCAAAGCAAACTAAGTTGGTTGCGTGCACCCTCTTCCAGCCCAGCCTTAGGGATGGCCAACTTCCGGGTGGCTTTTGCAAGTAATGTGGACAGACCCTGAATGACAGGTGGGAGATCCTCCAGGTGCACGTGAGACGGAACCTGGTGCAGAAGAGAAGAGGGAGGCGCCTTGGGGAGCTGGCTCTCAGTGCACTGTGATTTTCTGGTATGGAACTCTAATGTAAACCCTGCCTTCCCTGTCATCCTGAAGGTATTTCTGTCAAGTTGTGAGATAAATTATATTTTGTTTATCAATTTGTTAGCTTGACTTATAACTTCTAAATATTTAGATACATTAGATACATGGGCTTTTGCGTGTATTCTTCTTCCAGTCCTGAAAATGTTAGGGGAAAGTCCATAGGTTGTATTAGGTTGTATTTTTTAATGATTATGAAATATGAAAATGACAAAGTGGTTGTTAAAAAAATCTTTAGCAGTTAGAGGTGAAATAACTTGATTTGAATTTACTTTTAAATACTCCAGAAAAAAACAACTAGAGGATTGGTAAATCAAGACTGGCAAAATGTTAGTATTTGTTGAAGTCATGACAAGAGGCTGCATTATACTATTATGTACTTTTGTGGATGTTTGAAAATTTCTATAATAAAAAATAAAAATCAGTCTTCTGCAGTGTTTGGCAAAGAAAAGCAGTGATGACCTTTTTGTAAACACAGACTGACAAGTTAAGAGTCCCCAAGAAAATAATAATGCACAGCAAACCAGCACTCAGTAAATGCACTATTGCTGAGAAGCGAGCAGAAGAGAAGGACCCTGCCTAACCCAGAGGCTTCTGCTGCTTTCCCAGAAGTGAACTGAGGAATAGAGAATTGGAACTGGGGATGGGGATAGGGCAGGGAGGTAAGGAAGCAGACTTGGGAGATATGGTATGATCTGACCAAGATGAAAAGCCCTCCTCTTCTCATCCATGGGGACTCAGGAATATAAACAGGATTACATTTCAGAGCTAAGTACAGAATATAGAGTTTGTTAATGAAGGCTGAAAGAAATTCATCCCCTACATTTATTCACATTTACCCCATTACTTACCAATAATAAGGCTGAAAAGAACAGTTCCTTTTACATCTTAAATTATCTTGTATAAATGCTTGTTTTTTAATTTCTTACATGTATGTGCATGTATGTCTTTTATATATACACACACAGGTACAATTACTTACCTTCATGGAGGGGGGACATAAAATACAATTTCCCAAAAGATCAAAATAATCCAATGAAACATAATGGATGAGAGAGAGACGAGTGTAATGTATTCTAATTTCTGGAAAGAAGTGGTTAATCCATGTACATGTATTGAGTCACAACGAAGAATATATTTGTGTACTTCAGAGTAATAATGTGTACTTTTACTTATGGCGAAACTAGTCATCCCGTGATAGTTACAGATTATCACACTCAGCTCCCACCTACAGTGTGTCATACACAAAGAGGGAATACTCACCCATATTTATCTCTTGCTCTCCACCAATGAACATCATTCTTTTCTAATATGATATACTCTTGGCCTCTCTCTAATCTGAGGTCATGTGCTTCTGCTGCTTGGAAATCATACATAGCTACAACTATTTCTTCACTATTATCTTCTTCTTCAGGTGGAATTGGTGGGGGAGGCCTTCGCTAAGAAAAGGAAATAACACGTGAAAGTTCAGTATTCTGTTTGAAACTTGGCGTGAGGTAAAACAGTATGATTTGCACTTCACCGCAAAATAAAACAGAAACCTCAAGTCTACCTAATATAAGCTGGTGGACCCTCCCATGAGTTTGATGATATCGATGCTACTGTGTCTCTCATGGGTTTCAGAACACAGGACATGAGCAAAAACTGCCTTTAAACATCAAGAGTCTTCTGCTCAGGGTCAGGGTTAGCTTTCCTGGGTGAATGAAGGGTAATATGTGAGTAGAAACCATCAGGACTAAAGGCAGACCTACTGCTCAAACACCTGCAATGAAGAAAACATGCTATGGAGTGGAAACTTTTATCAGGTCTCCTCTCACTCAAAGGAATCTGTACTTCTTTGTGCTTACTGTGTGCAAGGCACACACTTTGTACCTAACACACTCTTTCTCATTTATTCTTAATACTGATCCCACGAAGTAGAGAACATAATTCCTAATTTACAACTGAGGAAAGAGTGGTTTAAGTAACCCACTTTAAAAAGTCACTTGTATCAGATTCACATTGGATCAGGTACTGTCTGGGTTGAAAATACATGTGTTTTCCCACACACACTACTTTTCAAAGGCATATCATTAAATTAGTGAAGTCACGTCTTTGTTATAATTCTGTGATTCTAAAATACTAAAATATTCCTTTAAAGTTCCACATCTCTTACACAATTCTTGAAGCCAAAATGCCAAATTATATAATAGGGCTCCCAGTGATAATATCTGATACAATGAATATTATTTGACACCAAGAAAATATCAAACAAACTATAGCATATCTGTTTCTGATATGATGGGGGCGGGGAGGCAAATAGCATCACATGAATGAATAAAAATATACTCAATAATCTGAAAGTGCTTCCAAAAGTTAAAGGTCACTTACCTTCTTTGTTTCTGGTGCTGGAGGTAGTGCTTTTCTTATACCTGAAGATGACAATAAAAATAGGTCAAAATGACCTCTATTAATGATCAATATTCTTAAGGAAAAGTGAAAATGAACACACAGACAAGAAATCCACTCTGAGTCTCTCATTCTGATACAGTTGCTTGTATCACTATTTAGAATAGCATTTTAAAATGCTATTGAAGCTGGTTTGTATTTCTGCTTTTCTGAACATACTATAAATTCCACAGGGATTGGAGCCGTATCTTATTTTTGTAAACAAGTGATACCACATCAAACTAAAAAGCTTCTGCTCAGCAAAGGAAACCACCAACAAAATGAAATGGCAACCTGTGGAATGGGATAAAATATTTGCAAACCACATATCTGATAAGGGGTTAATATCCAGAACATACAAGAAACTTGGACAACTCAATAGCAAAAAATAAATTTAAAAAGTAACTTAATTAAAAATAGGCAAAAGACCTGAATAGATATCTTTGCAAAGAAAACATACAAATGGCCAACAGGTATATAAAAATGTGCTCAATATCACTAACCATTAGGGAAATGAAAATCAAAACCACAATGAGATACCACTTCACACCTATTAGGATGGCTGTTATCAAAAACACAAGAGATAACAAATGCTAGTGAGGATGTAGAGAAAAGAAAACCCTTGAACGCTGTTAATGGGAAAAGAAAGCCACTATAAAAAGCAATATGGAGATGCCTCAAAAAACTAAGAATAGAACTACCTTGTGACCCAGCAATCCCACTTCTGGATGGACACACAAAGGAAATGAAACCAGTACCTCAAAGAGACACCTGCACTCCTGTGTGCACTGCAGCATTATTCACAATAGCCAAGGTATGGAAATAACCTGTCTATCAACATGTAAATAGGTAAAGGAAATGTGGCATACATACACAACGGAATGTTATTCAATCTTAAAAAAAAAAAGAAGGAAACTCTGTCATTTGTGGCAATGTGGGTGAACCTGGAGGGCATTATGCTAAGTGAAATAAGCCAGAGAAAGATGCCATATGGCATCAATTTTATGTGGAATCTTAAAAAGAAATTTTTTTTCTTTTGAAGTAAAACTCATAGAAACAGAGTGTAGAAAAGTAGTTACCAGGGGTACAAACCTTCATTGTTAATATGCATAAGGTCTGAGGATCCAATGTATAACATGGTACCTATAGTTGATACCACTAGAGTATATAAATAAAATTTACTAAGAGAGTACAACTTAAATGTTTACACACGTGAGATGATGGGCATGTTAACTCAGTGGGAGAATATTTTCATGATGCATGAGTATATCAAATCATTAAATATCTTACAATTTTATTTGTCCTTTATACCTCAAAACAGTTGAAAAAATGTAAAAAAACTACTGGTGGTGCCATATTAGGCTCACACTTTTAATAGTCATTTTTGTTAAGCTTCTACATTGTGATAAAGGTCCCTAAAATTGATTAGACCTTTTGATTCCATGATATGGTCCCACTGCTAACTAAATATAATTATTCTTACAAAATACACCTGCCCAATATTTACACTGTGCTAGAAAATGTGAAGGCCATACTTAACCGACATCGAAATGAAAATCATCTCACTTTCTCACTATACCAATAATATGTATCCTGAGCACAACATAATTACAGAATAAAACAAATACTTACTGCTCTCAAAAAGATTATATTTTTCACATCCAGGTGCCAGTTTTTCAGTTTGTCGGCAACACTGATAACTTCCATCCGCCCAAAATTTAGGATGATATTTAATCATAATATTATTGTTGTTCTTGATTTCTGTAATTCACAGACACATTAAATGAGCAGTGAAATAAAACAGAGATAACAGAATGTTTAGGAACACTGTCAATTATTCTTTATTTCTCAGATACCGTATTTATTATGAGAACACCTTCATAACATCATACAACCCAGCATTCAGAAAATCCATGTGGTTCTCTTTCACCTTCTTTTTATGGTGAAGCACCCCTGTTAGCAGAAGTAATCTCTGCGACACTGTGATGGATAAACACAAATGTCAGCCTACCACCAGTTCGTTCTGCAGAAGCAGCAATGAGGACTGTGCAGGACAAATCACCCATCTAAACTTTTTAGGCACAAGTCAATTCAACCACATTGAATGTTGACTACATAGGCAATTTCTTAGAAAATACTAAATCTCATTATCATAAAAGCCCAATGCTTTATCATCTTCAAATGTGTTATGCATTAAATGAAAGTATGCTTTTCTTAGAAACTATGTAAATGTCACTAAAAGGAATCAGATGATAAAAAAAGAAGTTATCTTCAATATGTATCGCTTAGAGTAACAGACTGTCCTTGGAGAAACACTTATTGTAGATTAAAAGATTATAAATGTGTGATATATTATCTGTGTTTCTGTTTTAATAGCAATGTTATACCCTAAGATTATGTACAGATTAATATTTCATTATATAGGAGTTTTACCTTCTTTTAACTTCTTCACCCACTGGTCCCTGCTTTGTGCACTAGGTGCAAAAATGTAAAGTGTGTTAGCATCATGAACAACCTAAAATAAAACATAAGATAGAATCGGTGAGAAATAGTACTTCTTTCTGGCACAGAGCCTTCAGTACCACAGACACCAACAAAGGGTTCCGAAATGACTGAAGAAAAGTCAATTACTTCAGATTCAAAGAACCTAGATTCTTGTCTTACAAAGTCACATCCATTTCTTCATATCTACATCAAGTAGGTTACACATTTTGCAAAGGACTGTGTTTTATAGAAGAAAAAAATACACAGAGGCTGGGGTGCTTCACTAATCTGGTTATCTCTTGTGACCTAATTAACTAAAGTTCCTTAGGTAAACTTGGTATAACAGGGATTATTCTAATCCAGTATTTTTTTCTGAATAACAGTTTAGATAAATGGACTACTCTTTCAGCTTCACTCCTATACCTTTCTTTTGCCACTATAAACAATTGCCTAAGCTATTAAGCCCTGACTATCCTACTCCATGCTATGTGCTTACAAACATTCACTTAATGACTCCCATCACCAAGGTATTAGCATTTTATAGAGGAGACCAAGGGCAATCCACAGACCCTCCACTCCTGTAGAACTCCAGGAGGCATCATTAACATAGCACGGCAAATGGTGCCCTCTGAGGTGCCACCAAACTGCCCAACATTGTTTAGCTGGTAATCCGGAAAGTCATGATCCTGATTCCAGAGCGCAAACTTTTAACCATGGTTCCGCTTTTAGAGGTAACTCTTGGCAAGCAATTAAACAGTCTTATTATTCTTATTTTTGGTACTACTAGTAAGATCAAACTTGGGAAACTTACTCAAGAACTTTATCTTTGGTCTGTCACAAGGCAGAAATGCCTTGATTATCTAAAAAGAAAACCATGGCTAGAAACCTTCTTTCACCAAGTCAACTCTGGATTGAACACAACTAGCTCTTTCACTAATAAATCGCTATTTCTGACCATATTCCATAGATAATTTCTTCCCATTCATTTTAATCAAATAAATGCAGTCTAAGAGCAACAAGAACACCATAGAAAAAATGTTATATTTCATTCAGTGATTAATTAATCCAACTAGCATTTTGCTGCAACTATATAATACAAAAATATATCAAACATGAAGCCTATTTCCAAGACACATTTAGAAATATAATGAAACAGAAAGTGAGACATGATAGAGAGGCAAAGATAAAGTGCTAAGAGAGATGTGGGAATGTATGTAGCCTCATTTGGCCTATGATTTTCACACCTGTAATGCTGTGATTTATAACAATATTTCTTTGGTCTTTATCCTGTTTCCTGGCAGGAAACTCCTAAAATCCTTGGAATAGCCCATGCTGAGAATGACAAAGGTGTTTCTGTTGTGCTAATGAGGTGACATTTGGAAAAGTACCTAAGGATGAGCACCGGTTGCCAGTAGAACCAACCACATTATTAGTGGGTTGGAACTTCCAGTCCCCGCCCCCCTCACCATCCTCCCACCTCTGGGGAGGGGAGAGGGACTAAAAATTGAGTTCGATCACCAATGGCCAATGATGTCATCAGTCGTGCCTATGTAATGAAGCCTCCATAAAAACTCTGAGAGGAGAGGGTTTGGAGAGCTTCAAGGTTAGTGAGCATGTGGAGATTTGGAGTGAGAGGCTCCACAGGAGAGGGTAGGGAACTGCCACACCCTTCCTCCCACCTTCCTTCCACCCCCCGTACCTAGCTCTATGCATCTCTTCCTGAGTTATATCTAAACTGAGGGTCTTTATGACTTTGATTATATTTAGTTTTAAATCCTAGCTCTAAAAATCATAACTCCCACCCCTCCCCAGGGACCCAGCATTTCTCCCCAGATAATCAGCAACCCCCGAGATGGCAGAAGACAGTGGCCCAGACCTGACTAACGCCACCGGGCCCGGACCTCAGGCAAGCTACAGACAATATCTTGACCTAAGGTATGTTTCAGCTCCTGAGCCCTAAGTTTACTTAGGAACCCTGGTTACTTCTCCCACAAAACCAGGCAGAGGGACACCAGAACAGACTTCAGACGGTCCTTAAGACCTGAAGAAATGATTTAGTACCTTTAACCCCACCTCCGATCAATCAGCTCCCAGCAAAACCTTGAATCCCCTAACCCACGGTGTCTTGTGATTTTGCCCTATATAATCTGTAACCTTACACACCATCGGACAGTTAGGCCTTTTGAGCATTAGCTTCCTGTTCTCCTGGGTGGTTCCAGTCAATAAAATACCGAATATTTCTCCACTGCAATTCTCAGCACTAAGTATTAGGCTCCGCTAGCACCAGGTAGACAAACTCTTTCTGTTCAATAACATTCTTTTATAATAAACCAGTGGTCTATTAAGTAAAATGTTTCTCTGAGTTCTGTGAGCCTCTCTAGCAAATTATTTGAACCCAAGGAAAATATCGGGGGAACCTCCCATCGACAGCCAGTAAGTCAGAAGCACAAGTGACAGCTGGACTTGCATTGGCATCTGAAGTGGGGGCAGTCTTGTGACACTGAGCTCTTATCATTCAGAATCCGATGCCATCTCCAGTTAGATAGTGTTAGAATTAAGATGAATTGTAGGACACCTAGCTGGTATCAGAGAATTTATTGGTGATGTGTTAACACACACACACACACACACACACACACACACACACACAGGAACTGAGTGTTAGACTCTCAACACCTTAGCCAGGTTTGTTCATGCAACCAATTCTGTATGGAAGAATTAGGTTAAAATGAACCACGAAATGGTCACTCTGATTTGATGCAGGGATATCTGGAACGTACTGCCAGGGCTTTGAACCTTCCAGAAACCTGACTGTATTGTAATAATTTATCATAGTAATTTACTGAGTCTTTGCATTAGGCTAAGCACTTTACATACACGGCCTCATTTATTCCATATAGCAGCCCATGTCTCTATTAGCATTAGGATCCTCATTTTCCAGATGAGAAAACCAAAATGAGTGAGGTTAAAACACCTGAGTTGGATCTGTCTGACCTGCAAAGGCTCTTCTTATCCATGTGTCCCCCCAAACACCTTCATGCTGCCCCCTGACTGTTTCCCTGCTAGAATCTGCCTTTTCGGGCTCCAAACAGTCTCACTTCTCAAAACTCACCTGAGGTCAGTACTGTGAGTTTGTAACTTTGTTAAAGTCTGTTAAAGAGTAGCTATCCAAACATAGAATTCTGATAAGCCTAGATATATTATCTAGCTAACTTGGAACATTCGTATTTCTATTAAAATTTCTAGAAATAGCACTCTCAACCCAAAGAATAAACATCTAATTTTGGTTTCTCAAGCAGGCTGGTGGGTGAGCTTTCTGGGGTCCAGTGTCCTTCCCTCGACAAACCCTGGGCACACTTGTAGGCCCCCTTCTGTGTCATCCACATGGACAGCTGACTGTGACAGAGTGAATGCAGGGAGTCACATTTCTCATGTGCTTCACATCTTCTGGTGAGTCATCCTATCACAGCAAAGGTCATCAGGGAAGGGAAGCGCTTTGCAGACCTTGAGGCACAGAAGTTATTCCAACAAGGAGGAAATATACTCTCCCTTAGTAACACTACTGACTTATGAGTTACCCTCCCTCCTATTTATATCTTCATTCACTCATTCATTTTTTCCAGAGATTTTTACTGACAATGTGCTGGAGGAGAAATAGCAGAGATGTTACACAAACAGACAGATCTGGGTTCAAAACCCAGGAAAGAAACACCACGTCCTGGGGAACCCCCAGCTACTATCAGAAAACTCAACTAAGAAAGCAGCTGGCTGCTCCTCCTATTTTCTCTTCCTTCCTAGGGCTAAGATACACTGAGAGAGGAAGCAACCTCCTTTTGTCTCTTGGTATCTTTTGAAATGTCTACTACTTTTCTTCTCTTTTTGTTTTTCTTTTCTTTTCTTTCTTTCTTTTTTTTTTTTTTTTTTTTTTTTTTTTTTGCCTTGCATCTAAACGCGATGCAAACTTCCACTGTGAAGATGTGAAACTAGGATCTATACTTTCTTGAGCTATAGTAAGAGAGGACATTTTGCATCTTTCAAATATTGCACATTTAAATTACATAGTTAAAGCTCAAGTTTACCTCTTCTTAATTTTTAAGGTTGTTTTTGAACTTTTCTTATGTTTATTCACCTCAACAGTCAAAAATGGTTCGGGAATGGAATGTTTTCTATTCCTGTATTTTTCTCATTCTAAAAACCAGCCCGAAGCTTGCAAAGTGGATTTCTTTCTCTTGGACAGTAAAAATCCTAACTCTGGGTCTAGACTCATGAGAACCATAGCTCCCTACAATGACCTGCCACCCACAAATGTCTAAAAGCCATCAGAAGTGTGGTAGGAGTAGTTATTCACTAAACTTGAAATGAAGTCAGTCTCTCTCTCTCTCTCTCTCTCTCTCTCTCTCTCTCTCTCTCATGCACGCATGCACTCACACACACACACTCCATTATATATGCACTTAACATGCTTAATCAAGAAGATTTAAATTGGGCTTACTTCTAGATCTGGGTGGTAGATATAGTGTTAATAGCAGTGGTAAGAGAAGCAAAATAACAATAATTATAGCAACTAACACTTATCTTGCTCTCACTGTGTATCTAAGCTATTTATATATCACCTTAGTTAATCCTCACAACATTCCTAGTAAGTGAGTACTATTATTATTATTATTCTCATTTTTCAGAATAGCAGTTAAGTGACTTGTACAAGGTCAGAGAGCCTGTCAGTGGCAAATCAGACAGTTTGGCCTCAGAGTTGACTCTTTAAGCATCTTAATGTCCTGGCTCTTCATGCAAAGAAATGGCAGATATAAAATGAGGAATTGGGAAAAGGAAAATTAAATGTTGTCCTTCTTCCCATTGTGTTGTTGCCACCGTAATGAAAATAATCCAGATACAGTTTTAAAGCTTCTACTTTCAGGTCATCTTAATCTTCCAAACTGGTAAATGTTTACTTGACATGTAATTGATAACTTCATAGTAGCAATTAAAAGCAACCAAAGTCTACAGTGCGATGCTATGTTGAAAAGATTTTTGCAACTTTCCCCTTAGTACACAGACCACAGCCATGGGTAAAAGATGACTTTCATTGCAGACATTCATTACTCAAAGGAAAGCATAAAACTTCCTCAGTCAGAGAGGAGAGTGGTTAGATGCTGGAAAGGGGTCCTGTGCTGTCTGCTACAAGGTCTGAAATGCCAGGATCCACCTCTGCACTCCTGACTCTCAAGGCATGTGTGCACCATGATCCTGCATGGATGGAGAGTGGCTCAGGATGCCATATCAATCCTCCTTGGGAGTGACAAGATACACTTGCATGTTCTAGGGAGCTTTTTAATTCACAAAATTACCTTGGACAAGTCATTTGACATCTGTGAACCTCAATTTCCTCAGTCAGAAATGAGAATATGTTTACTTCCCTTATATAATAGGTGCATTGTGAGAGAAAACATGAAATCACATAACCTTTTTAAAAGGTACAACTTTATATATAATGCTAATGTTATATTTTGCATCACAAGCAGACTTTTAATCTCATTTCTGTTCCAGTAGCTCACTCCTGCCCCTTCTCATCTTCTCAAATCCACAGAGAACACCTCATCTTATTTTTTTCAGTCTCAGTCCAATCCTTTTCCTATTTTGTCTGTGATAAATCTGAATAGCAGCAAATTAGGTCTGGGGTTTAGAAACTCAGGATATTGATAGAACAAAAACAAGAATAAGACAATGTTTCAACCAAGACTGAAACAGTTCATGAAGAAAAGCCATTACAATTAAAGCACAAATTAACCTAAAAATCAACAACTATGATTTAGCAATTCAATTTCAGATATATATTCAAAGGAAATTAAATCTGCATCTTAAAGATGCATTCCCATGTTCATTGCAGCATTATTTGCAATAGCCAAGATATAAAAAGAACCTAAATGTCCATTTACGGATGAATGGATAAAAAAATGTGTCTATATACAATGGAATTTTTCAGCTTTAAAAAAGAAGGAAATCCTATTATCCCACAACATGGATGAACTTGGAGGATATTATGCAAAGTGGAATAAGCCAGACACAGAAAGATAAATACTGAATGATCTCACTTACATGTGGAATCTAAAATAGTCAAATTCATAAAAGCAGAGAGTAGAACAGTGTCTTGCAGGGGCTAGGGGGTGGGGGAAATGGGAGATGTTGGTCAAAGGGTAGAAAGTTTAAGTTATGCAAGATAAATAAGTTCTGGAGATCTAATGTGCAGCATGGTGACTACAGTTAAGAATACTGCATTGTATCCTTGAAACTTGCGAAGAAGGTAGACCTTAAGTGTTCTCACCTCAAAAAAGAAAGAAAATGGCAACTATGTTTAGTGATGGATATGTTAATTGGCTTGACTGTGGTGATCATTTCACAATTTATACATGTATCAAAACATCAAGTTTTTACACCTTAAATATAAACAATTCCTATGCGTAAATTATATCTCAATAAAGCTGAAAATATTTTTTGAAATCGACCACAAAAGCAATGACAGGAAACTGTAATATCAAATATAAGCATGACTAAAGGCCCAGAATTACACTGCCACAAAAATATGTCAGCTCACCTGAAATGGAAATTTATTTTGACAGGGGATGACACCGTCGTCATTCTTCACTATTTCTACACACTTGATTTTTGAAACATCAATAAATCCTTTTCTGTATTTTTTCTGTTAAAATAAAAATAAAGAGAACTTTTACAATAATAAGATATATGAAAAAATATTATTAATAATATTTGTTAACATTTGACTCAAAATATCACAAATTACTTAATAATTATCTAAATCGTGAACAATTTTTATTAAAATTGTTCAAAACATGAACACCGTGAGGACTGTAATCAAGATAATTGAGTTCTTCAATTTCTAAAGATGAAGTGGTTCTGCCCTTGCCCCCACCAAAAGCTCTAGAACAGAAAATTAAACTCCCTCTTATTGTGCCCTTCCCATCTTAGACACATACCTTAACTTAGATTTCTTGATGACAACCCCACAAAAGATAGCATCAAAGACCAAACCAAGCAAAACTGCATGTACTCGATCACAAACTCCAACCAGTTACTTTCAGCACACAGAGCTCAGGAGGATGTGAGGTGGCTTCAGTGTGTTTACATGAGGCCTCTACTCAGAATCTATCACTGAATGTTTTACTTTCTTCCCTGTTGCCCACCCTCCCTATTCACTGCAAATCTCTCTGCAGCAAATAATGACATATCAAGACACACTCCCCCCAAAGCAGTCACACCCTTAAGCATAGTAATCTCACATTTGAGAATTTATCCCAGGAAAAAGTCCGAAAGAACACAAAGTAATATGTGCAAAAATAACTTGATATATAGTATTCATTAAAAATATTTCAAATACATAAAGAAATAAAAATGTTTGCTGAGTAATATTAACTGATACATTCCACACAAAAGGTTACTGGTGGGGGGAGGGGATAGATATTCATATGATAAAGAATAGAAGAAAAAGTAGAGAAATGTAGAATACTATTGTGTTTGGGGGTAAACCAGCCATCCCCTGGCCCTGGTCATTCAAATTTACTTCATCTAACACTTTGAAATTCCCCTCTAGCTACAATCTGGGGCCCCCTACTCTGTTCCCAGAAATCTGCTCTGCATCCTCACTGTCACCAAAAGACTTTCGGACCTGCCAACTCTCCCAGGCCATCAGCTCCAAAATGACTAGACTAATCTGAAGGTCATTTCACCAGTGTATCTCTCCTCCCTTCTCTACTCCTCCCAACCCTTCCTCTTCTCTCCCTCCCTCCCTCCCTCCCCTTCCCCAACACACACACATACACGTGCGCGCACGCACGCACACACGCACAGGAATCCCACTTATCCCTTGACATTTTTATCAGGCCCCAGTTCTATCTACACCTTTAACTATGCCTACATACCTGGCCTCGGAAGGTCACAAAACAATCTTTCCTTCTCTACTCTTAGCCAGGCCTTCATTGCAGCAACTCAGTTCTTTTGTGTATCTCTACTGGAGTGAACCTAGTAGTCTCCATGGAGACCACCAGTCTCATCAGAACTACAAACCCTTCCATTCCCCTTGTCCCAGCTGACACTGTTTATGGAGAAGAGAGCAGCCATCCCGCAGGCACAGGTCAAAAGCACTTTAAGATTTACCCTTTTCTCTTCTCTTTCATCCTGTCTCTAAAAGAAGGTTAAAAAGGACACAAGTTAAGATACTGCAGTTGGCATTTAACAGATGTCATTTTATTTCATACTCACAAAATTCCCCTCATTTTAAGAGGAAACTGCAGCTCAGGCAAGTTAAATATCACCCAAGGACCCCCATCTGACCCCAAAGCCAACTAAACCCTGGGATGCCCCAGCTGCAAACAGGTGACAGAATTAATGGAGTCATGTTCCCGAGGAAGCAACAAGGATTCTGAGTATACACTGAGCTTTAGCCAGCATAGGGAGAGGGACATTCTCCCCAGTCATGCTCTTCAAAGGCATTTACTTTTCCTGCCTACAGCCACATCCAGGCCCCTCCCATCCACACCATGAACACTTTTTCTAACCCTGCTACTGCCCTAACTCTTCTCTTCCCTTCCTGAAAGAGAATGTGATTACACCCTCGGCCTTTCATTTCCTTCCCACCCACTCCTTTCTAACCACTTGAAATCAGCCTCCCACGTCACCACAGCCTGCTAAAGTTGCTCTCAAAAAATAACACCAATGACCAAACCCAACAGTCTTTGCTCGATTGTCATTCGCTCAAACCTTTATGAGGCACTTTATGAATGCCGACATTCTCTTCTCCCTTAGTGGCCTTGACTTTGGGTTATCCTCGTTTTCCTTCTCTCCCTTCTCCTCAGTTTCCCACAGGACAATAATTGTCCTGTGTCAACAACTGTGTCAAGGAATACACAAACTCGAGACAGGGGAAGCTCATGTTCTAAGCCTAGAGTCCAAATATTGTACCATTTTATCCTCACAGCCACTCTTTGGAGTAAGCATTATTAGATACATGTTACAGAGGAAGAAACTAAAATAAAGTAACTTTCCCAAGTTTACTTGTGGAAGAAACTAACAGTATTTATTATAGGCTGTAGTAAGTACTATATATTAAAAAAAGATACTAAAAGAACATGATGGAACTGAGGCTTAAACAACAAAATGAACAGCAATGTGAAAAAAAAAACATATTCTAGAATGACCTCAGTTACCTCACCTAAAATGGAAATAATAACAGTATCTACTTTATAGATACTATTACATAGCTGTCAGAATTAAATGATTTAGTATTTGCAAAGGGCTTAGAAGAGTGTCTTGGCCTATAGTATGATATCTATGTGTTTGCTACATAAAATAAATAAGTAGCAAGGAAATCATTAGTGTGGCTGAAGCACAGAGGCAGGATAGAAAGATGAGAAGGGGTCAGCTTGTGAAGAACCTGCAGCATGGTGCTAAAGGCTCCGGTCATACAGGGCCAACCACTCTCTTCCTGGGGCCTGTGCCAATTAATTGGCAGAAGAAATTGCCAGAGCAACATCCTCCTTTTAATAAGTCATACATATTAATTATAGAAACCTCAAAAATACTAACAGCAAAAGAGAATCAAATGACCCTTAAACCTCCAATCCTGGAGAAAATCACTGTTGACATCATGGACTTGTTCCAAACATTGCTCTGGGGTCATGTATCACCTGCTAGCTCTCTTAGCCCTCACGCAGAAGGCTATGCAGGGTCTGCTTCCAAGACACCCATCTCCACCCACCACCTGCCCCAACTACTAAAAGCAGCTGTTAGATGCAGGTCAATCTACACAGGAAAATTTAGGATGACTTGGTCTATAACCCTAAATTCATGTACTATGATATATATTCCATTCACGTACTGTACTAATATTTGGGCTTATTAATCCAAATACTTTGCTATAAAGTTTGAAGATAAAAGTTCAAATTTAGGTTGCTCATTCATTATTTTATTTAGCCCACCAGCAAACACTGATGAAATGCCATACCAAGCACAGTAGCTTCAAAGTTCTGGAAGGAAGTTGGGGGTCTCCTAAAGAGGAGTTCACAATGATATGGTGGGTGAAAAAGGAGAAGGGGAATGAGTCATAATAAAAAAATGATGAAGTCAGCAAACACATAGTGTGCTGTGGAGTGGGGCAGTGATTGGGCCAAGAGAAACTGGAGAAGTTTCATGGAGGAAGTGATATTCTGATGCAATTTTTAAAGAATAAGTAGGTGTTTCCTGTAGAGAAAGTGAAGAAGAGTTCCAAGCAGAAGAAAGAAAGAAAGAAAGAAAGAAAGAAAGAAAGAAAGAAAGAAAGAAAGAAAGAGAGAGAGAGAGAGAGAGAGAGAGAGAGA
>CM053513.1:28191223-28273948 GCA_028627145.1 Eidolon dupreanum
TGCTGGGTTGAAGTTTATTTTTAAAAAAGATAATTATTTATGGCAGTTTGACAAATGGGTGGGGACAGGGGGCTAGCTAAGAGACTGCCGCAAGAGTTCAGGTGAGGGATGATGAAACTGTGAATCCAGTCAATGGCACTAGAGGAGAAAAGCAAGGATGCTGGAGTATTAGGAGGTAGAGTCTGCCTAACTTTGTGACCAATTAGATGTGGGGATTAAGAGAGGAGAAGGAGTTGGGGAGCCTCAGAGATTTTGAGTTTGAGTGACCAGTAGACACTGATACCATAAACCGTGACAATGAATACTAAAGGAGAATCGAATTTGAGAAGTTAGGTTGGGAAATGCTGTTTGAGCTGACTATTGAACAACTTAGGTGGAAATGCTTGGAGGGAGTTGAAAACATGGGGCTCAAACTCAGAAATGCTTAGCTCTTTATCACATATACAATATATATAGTAGTACTTTATTCTAGCCACACCTCAGGGCAACCCTGCAAGTTAGGCAGAGCCAAGGAAGAAAATTTTTGGAAATATTAAGAGACTCGCCATAGGGAACACTGAGAATTAATAAAAGAGCCATGTGCCCTCTTGACATCTGGTCTCATAACACCTGGTCTTCACACTGTGATTAACCAGAGTTAACACTGAGCATGAACATACAACATGCTTAAAACCGCACATGAACTGAATGGCAGAAATGGGAGGCAGGCATGAGAGATCCTGTCCCTAGCAATTCTTACAAGGTAAACTGTTGTCCTTTACTTTCCAGAATACTCAGTATTTTTAAAAGATCAATATCGATCTTAAATTAACAAAATTAAAAATGTTTAATGTACACAAATATCCAGGGCTGGCCTCAGGTGAATCTGAGAAGTCTGCTGTTTATCTCCAGGACACCTTCATGTTCACCTTCCACACCCTTCTTCCTAGGCGTCCTGAGTCCTCACATGCCCAGTGAAAGACATACCAGAATTTCCGTCCACATGACAAATGATCTCTCCCTTTGCCCCTATCACAACTTTTATCCCTAATGTGCCTGCTCCCAGCTGTGTGCTGTGGGACAAACTTACTGGATCATTCACCTGTGCATTGCCGCAGGACCTCAGGGAAGGGGCACGAGCTTTGGAGATGACAGATCCTGTTTCCAGCCTCTGCTTTGCCCCTCAGAGGTCGTATGACCTCGGGCAAGCTCTGTCTCCTTGCAGTTCCTGTGTCTGTAGGAACAGGATACCACTGCTCACTTTGCTAAGCTTTTAGCAGAAAGAAAGATAACGTACACAGGTGCTGAGTACAGAGTCTGGCACAGGGAAGTCACTCCCTAAATGGCAGCATTTACTATGAATTAGTTCCCACAACACCAGGGAGTTGTTAGGAAACTGAGCAGCAGAACAATTATGAGACTAGCTATGAGGCTAAGCCAGAATCGAACCCAGATCTCTCAAGAACACTAAAGCTTTTACATGACTCCAGGTCTCTCAAGCTGGGATATTTTTGGACTCATTACAAAAAAGAAAATTATCTTATGTCAAAATCTAAAAATTATAGAGCACTCACTATGAACCAGGCACTATATTAATCTCTTCACATGGATAGCACAATAAATCTTCACAGCATTATAACATGAGAAATTTTGCCACCCCATTTAATAGATGAAAGAAATCAAGATAGTATAATTAACTTGCCAAAAGTCACACAATAAACCAAGATTTGAATTCTAATTCCAAACCTGAATTCTTAAGTGCCACATACACTTGATAGTACTTAACTAAGTACAAACATAAACTCAGTGGAAATTTCTTATGCTGATAGCTTTTAACAACTGTTAAGACCAAAGCAAATTCATAAATTAAATATAAACAAAACTATACAATAAATAAGATTTAAATTAACATTACTTAAATATAACAGATGGGGTGTTTGTTGGAATTGAATCCCTCTCCCAAAGCTAGTTCTTTTGGTGACCACATGTTTGTACTACTGTGTGCCATGTGACACCCTCTTTCTCTCAGTTCTAACCATGGAGAACCTCTATTTGTAGACACTCTGCCATCCTATCATTAGGCCTCCTTTTGGCACCACTAAATTGTTTAGTGTTTATTCAGCCTGTGTTGTTTCTCAATAGGGCGCAACAGTTAAAATAGACCATAAATACAAACCCAAAATGGTTGCTGACATGGCATAGTTTAGTGACAAGGAACCATCCAAACAAAAAAAACATATTATATATAATAAGACATACAAAAAATTCCTAGAATTTGCAGTCCTCGGCAGACAGCACAAAACTTATTGCTAACATTCATTGCCATCATGACCATTCCTTCATTAAGCCTTCATTTATCAAAGATTGATTCTAGCTTCCTTGGCAAAATACCAAAGGACCATGATGGAGATTTAAAAAAGAACAAAGTTTCTTGCCCTTAAAGAATTTACAACCAGATAGTTCCTAAAGTTAAAGAGAGGAATGACAATGAAAGTTCGATGAGTCAATACGAAAAAGCTAAAGCTTTCCAGTCAATTCTTGAAAAGGAAACAAAGATGACACATTCTACACTAAAAATCACAAATGAGTCAAAAAGCCTATTCTATACACAAGGGTAGCTCTTCCATTTAACTCAGAGTTAAAAGAATGAGCCTCAAGCATGGCAGGAAGTGTTAACCAGGAGAAACAACGAAAGCCTCAGGATGGACATATATGGCCCTGTATTTATATTGTAAATACGAGAATAATTTTGTAGACTTTCTGATATCAGGAGAAATAGAACAAATAAAATATAAAGTCATTTCCAACTTGGTGATCCTATAATAAAATGCCCCCTCTTTACCAAGGACTAAATTCTAGTGAAAAATAAAAGAAAGCAAAAACAAAAACTTGGCATCCAAAAATATTTTTTCCTCCCTTTTAACCAGCTCATAATAGTAATTACTGATTTAGGTGTTTTACATTTTGTAAAGCTTTTAAAGTTTAAAAAAAAAATGCACATTTAAATTAAGAAGCCAGTAGTTACATACATAAGCATGGTTTAATTAAGATTAAAGTTTTAACATTAATATCCAGAATAAAAACAGGATGTTGAAAAATCTCTCTATATAAAAAATCCAAAGGCAGAAAATTCCATTCCCGAAATCACAGAATAATCTTCATATAAGATTGTGCTCATATAGATTATTATAAAGTTTCTGAAGCTTTTGTTGTTGTTGTTGTTGTTGTTGTTGTTGTTGTTTTTTACTTGATTTAAAGCTAAAATTTATTTTCTTCTGAGTGGTCATTCCTCTCTCTCTTGAAACAAAACAATATTTTTATCAGCTATTTTTAAAAGTAACTTATTCTCATTATCAATTACTATAGACATGCAGGAAAAGTTCAGCAGCTGCTTAGGACAACATTCTCTAAGCATCTATATGCTAGATATTGTACTAAGCACAACAAATGTGAGGACTGAAAAATATGGCCACCGTATTTACCAAAGAGAAATGAAGGCATCTGACCACACAAAGACTTGTATGAGAAGATTCGCAGCAGCTTTATTGGTAATAGCTAAAAACGAGAAACAACCCAAATGTCTGTCAACGGGTAAATAAATTGTGATATACCCATCCATACAATGAAATTCTTCACAGTAATAAAAATAAATGAAATACAGGTACAGCAAAATGGATGTACTTCAAAATAATATGCTGGGTAAAAGAAACTAGTTTAAAAAGAGAACATATACTGTAGAAGTTTGTATATAAAATTCTAATAATGTGAACTAACCTACAGTGTCAAAAATCAGATCAGTGATGATTTTAGGACTGTGGCAATGAAATGAGAGGTATGAATTACAATGAAGCATGAGGAGACTTTTAGGTTTTACAGGTTCATACATATGTCAAAATTCATCAGATAATATAACTTAAATATATGCAGTTTATCATATATTGATCATACCTCAATAAAATTGAAAAAAAAAATAGCCCCTGCCCTTGGAGATTTTGAAATCTGGAAACACCTGGAAAGTATGAAGTTCTCTGCTAATTATTTAGTGTTCTAAATCATAGATGAAAGAAAGAAAGAAAGAAAGAAAGAAAGAAAGAAAGAAAGAAAGAAAGAAAGAAAGAAAGAAAGAAAGGAAGGAAGGAAGGAAGGAAGGAAGGAAGGAAGGAAGGAAGGAAGGAAGGAAGGAAGGAAGGAAGGAAGGAAGGAAGGAAAAGAAAGAGAAAAAGAAAAGTAGGTACAAAGATTAAGCAAGATAACTTCAGTTTATAATGGGCCAAAAGCAGGCAATCAGCTCTCATTTAAATGAAGGGTCTGCCTTTATTCCAATTTAGAAAGAACTCCCCGATTCATTTGATTCATCTAGTGTTAAATAAATTTCTGATTAAGAAATAAAATAAATTGAACACCTTCTTCCAAAACTTGTGCCTGATGCTACCCTCCTCTTTCTTCCTTTTTCATCACCCCATCTTGGCAGCAGGCATGATAAAGGCCACCGACTGGAAGGTCCATGAAGGTAGACCCACTGCCTCCCTACAACAGCACCTACAGCAGCATCTGGTATGCGACGGCCTGGCATGTGGCAGGCGCATAATGACTTTGCTGAATAAGTTAATGAATGAACAAGGATATAAATGAACAAGAGGGGCATCAGCTAAGTGGAGAGGAGGCCTTCCTCACGTCTAGTCTCACAACATTCAGTCACAGCCACCACTTTTCTTGACTAAATCATTTCAAAGAAGAGTTTCATCTATGTTTTATTTTCGCCACTGCTCTTTCAGACATATACCAGACCACATGGGCACAGGCATAACAAGAATCGCCAGGATCTTAAAGGCCCTACTTCTTCAGCCCCTTGTTCCACCATCACACATTGCTGCACATGTGAATACCCAATGAACAGAGTAACTGTTACGTTAAGATCCTCGGAAATACTCATAACTACTGTCAAGGGACCCCTCCTCAACCACAGAGATGGCAATCATTGGATGTCCCTGCAAAGTTCTGCTTTTTCTTAAGCAAAAGAGAAGGAAGTCACTTTAACCTAGATCTCAGTTCTTAGGTTTCTATGGTTAACACTGACTAGTGAGCAGCACTTCGCTTCTGTATTAATAATTCTGTGTGCCTATGTGTATCTGAGTATGAGCGTGTGAGTGTGTGTGTGTGTGTGTGTGTGTGTGTGTGTGTGTGTGTATTTCGAGGCTCTCTTCATGTATTTAGGGGTTTTTTTTATGACTTTATATCTTTATAAAAGTGGAGATAACTAGAATCACACAAACACATCTTTTATCAAGAGGAACTTGAAGGAGATAAGGTTTGTGAGCTTCTGGTGGGTGACTTACAGACAGCGAACAGGGCAAGATAGAAAACACAGTTTCTGGAATAGATGGTGGGTGGCAGTGGCAACTAGTAATACAAACACACAGTGGCTTTTGCAAGTGGTATGAATCTACATCTATAGCGCAAGCTGGGACACAATTCCCACCCCCACATTTAATATCCCCACCATGGCCAAATTAATTGATGGAGTAATAATGCAGAAAAATGACAGTCCTGGGAGTGGGAAACCTCTGTGACCATTGTCCCAGAGCCTCACCTTTGGAGGTTGACCTGTGACTTACAGGAAGGAATGGGTTTCCGGGTAGGCAGAAAAATTGGGACGCTCAAAACCTCTTTGGAACTTTACCTCCACACTGCTCATACCAGATCAGTTCATCCACTAAGAATAACCCCTCTTCGCTTATCTGATGTTGGTAGAAGGCAAAGATTTATGCATACAAATATGAATTTGAAATATGATTTATTTAAAATTGAACCGAACTCTGCTAGGATGTTGCAAAAGCAGAGCACTAACTTAGTCTGTAAAAAGGCTTCTATTGGACCACATATATTTCTCTAGCTCTCTCCAGCATTAAAGGGATCACACTGCAGTTTGTTTTCTAAATGCATTTCTAATATAAAATTGCATATATTGGCAGCTTCCCTATACTGCTTGCTGCCCCTGATGGGAACAGCCCTCTCTTTTTGTTTTCTAATAGAAATAATTGGCCCTCCTGGGAAAGTTCTTTGTTTCTAGTAAGGCCTAGGGGTGAGGGGTAGAAGGGACAGTGAGGAGGTGGACAAAAGAGAAGGATTCACATGAGAACACAGACAAGAAAAAGAAAAGGTGAATCTTATTAGGGGCTAACATCCAATATATATATAAAGAACTCACACAACTCAATAAAAAAAAATCCAATTAAAAAATGGGCAGAAGATTTGAACAGACATTTCTCCCAAGACATACAAATGGCCAACAGACATATGAAAAGATACTCCTACCAGCCATTAAGGAAATGCAAATAAAACCACAATAATATACCATCTCACACCTGTCAGAATGGCTATCATCAAGACATATAGTAACAAGTGTTGAAGAGGATATGGAGAAAAAGGAACCTTCATACCCTGCTGGTGGAAATGTAAAATTGTCAGAGCTGCCTTGGAAGACAGTATAGAGGTTCCTCAAAAACTTAAAAATAAAATTACCATACAACCCAGCAATCCCTCTTCTGGGTATCTTCCCCCCAAATTTGAAAACATTTATTTCGTGAAGGTATAAATGCACCCCAATTGTTCGTAGCAACATTATTCGCTATGGCCAAGATATGGAAATAACAGAAGTGACCTTTGACAGATGATTACTTAAAGAAGATGTGGTACACAGATGCAATGAAATATTACTCAGCCATAAGAAAAGACGAAATACTGCCATTGGCTACAACATGAATGGATCTTGAGATAATCATGCTAAGTGAAATAAGTCAGAAAAAGTTGAGAACATATGATTTCACTCATATGTGAGATCTAAAATGGAAAGCAACAAAAGGGCAAGACAAACACTCATGATACAGACAACAGTTTAGTGGTTATAGACAGCAGTGGAGGAGGCGGGTAGACAGGGGTAGAAGGGGTCAAATATATGGTGATAGAAAAAAATTTAACCTTGGGCGGTGAACACACAGTGCAATACACATATGACATTATTGAATTGTACACTTGAAACCTATATGATTTTATTATTAACCAATGTCACCTCAATAAATTTAATTAAAAAAAAGAAAATGTTAGTCTTAGATCAAGGTCTCCTCCAGTAAGATCTGGGCCTAATAGGTACCAATCATTGTTTTTACAATGGTTTCTATGAGAATATTCATTTTGTGTTACAGTTAATCAATTTACAGAAAACTTTTATAACACAACCCTTTGAGTGGGAACATTCTGCAAATAAATTATTTCTAAAGCAATTTCCTCCACTGACTGGGTATGCTTGATGACATCGAGGACATTCTGTTGATACATTTTGGAGTGTGGTGATAATATTAAGTTCTATTTAAGATGGAGACTTCTTGTCTTTTAAAGATGGATACTGGAGCATCTGTGGAAGAAATAATGTGACTTCTGTAAGATAATGGGAGTGGGAGGGATTTACTACAAGATAATGGAGGTGGGGGGGATACAAGTCGGGGTTATGTGCAGGGTGCTGGGTGCACGGAGGTCACTGTACTATTCTGTCTACTCTTGGGTATGTTTGAAACTTCTCATAATAAAAGTCTAAAAAGATACTTCTTCACATCACATTTTTTTGTAAATCTTGATCAAAACTGTAGTTAAATCTACTTAAAAAGTTTTTTATGAGAATATAGAAAGGGTTCATTATAAAGTGATGAAAAGTAGGGGTGGGCACATTACTTAATTGCCAGTAATAAAGCTTTAGCCATTCTGTGGTAATGTGTAATCTGGATTCAGAAGTGGAAACAATAATCCCTGTTGTTTACACAACTGCTCTTAGAGGTCAGGTTTACACGGCCCCTTGCATGCATCAATCTCACGGTGCTGCCTAATTACAGAATACCAACCTTGCTGAAGTTATGAGTTATTTAGCATCTGCATTTTACAGTTCGGTAAATGGGGCACTGAGGCTAAACAGATTGACTGAGGACAAATCAAGAATATAATCCGGGCTTCAGCGCTCTACTCTTTATTGGCTATCCTAGCTAGAAGCCATAATTAAACTATTCATCCCCTTAGTTCCCTATTGCTAATGAACTTAACTCTTAAATACTCTAGTAAAAATTAATTCAAGTTGTAGAATATACATAATACAAGATCCTCACAGCCCAATAGCTGGGCGACTCACTGTGAGCTCATCAGCACCTGTAGTGGGAGCATTATCTGTTTAATGTTCCTCTTCCTCACGCCCTCACCTCCCTTCCAGTGGTGCAGAGGTACCACATCACACCACCTTGATAGCAACCGGCCTTGGAAGGCTTTCAAAGAACTTGTAGGAGTTACTGCAGTTAACTCCAGTGACTATATCTGAAACCTCCATGTTTCAGACAGAAAGGTGGCTTTTCTCACTAATTCACTAAAGTAATAGTAGGCCAAAATACAAGAAATTGCCATTATCATAAGTCAAAAATAATCAAATATTAGTAATTTCAGATGGTTCAATTTAATACATTTTATGCCTTTAGTAAATTCTGGTCCCACTCACACTCTGAAACAGAAAAAGCCTGTACTTTTTCTAACTTCTATACATCATAAAATGCACTTATTATTTGTGAGACTCTTGTTGGATACCTGATGCCTACAGCAGAACGAATGATTCACAGGTATGGGCATGGCACCCACATGGTGCCATCACCACCAGCACCCAGAACAGGCAGAACTCAATCCATATTTGGTGTAGACAACCCAGGAGAATGTTGGAACTTGAACTAGATTTAACACAACCAGATTAAAACATCAGATAGTTTAGAATAATTGCAATTATTTTAACTCATGCACTGTTTTGATTGCCAAATTGATTGTTGTTTCACTGTTGCATGTTTCATGGATATCGTGACTGTGAACTTCACAATTTGTAAACTTTTCATTCCTATGAAAGGAAGCAGATCACACTGAATAGTTTATTTCAAGTCCCCAAATCAAAAAAAGTGATATACTCCATAGATAGTATACTAAACAAAGTAAGGAATGAACTCAAATATCCTCACACCATTCTATTAGCTCCCTTATCTGTACGCCCTCACCGCTTCAGCTCTTTCAGTCAACATTTATGTAGCATCTGCTTTTGTTCTCAGGAATTTTCACCTGATTGGAAAGAGATGATTACTCATAAGGCAGTGCGGAGTGTTCATTATTGAACAAAACACAGTGGAATACAAAGGAAGAAGCAGTTAATTCTTTCAGAAAAAGAATTTAGAGAAGGCTACCCCAAGGAGGTGCCTCTTTGAACTGAGACTTGCATCATGAATAAGGGAATTTCCCGGCAAAGACATAAGAAAAGAGTATTACAATGAGAACATCATAAGCAAAGGCATGTAGTTATAAAAAAGCACAACTGGTTTGGTTATTGCGAGCATGTCAGTGTGCTGGTGTGTTCAGATGCATTTAGGGGGACAGGTGGAAGAGGCAGGAGAGAGACTGGGAGGGCGGGATGGGACCAGATTATGAAAGGTTCTGTATGTTATGCTAAGGGGTGGTACTTAATCTTCAAGGCAATGAGGAACTGTGGCCTTAAACGATTTTATTTTAGCATGCAAGGATGCAGGCTGTTAAAATAGAAAGCTGAGCCTGGCTCTGTTACTTGGCGGGCTATTGTTTTTCAAGGAAGAAATACAGGATAATTTTTAAAAATAAAAGCACAAAAGACTTCATTTTGTTTTATATATTTCATATCTCATTAGACTAAGAACAGCAAGACTGTAACAAGAATGTATTGCTCAAGAGCAAAGACTTGAGGCAGATGGCCTGGGTTTGAATCCTGGCTCTGCCACTTGCTCACGGTGTCTCTTTGGACAAGTTACTTAACCTCCCTGTGCTCCCGTTTCTTTAGCTGTACAATGGGATGAATAATAGCACTGCAGCTTCCTACTTTTGTTGTAGGAATCTAAAGAGTCCATTCATGTTAAGCTCTCAGAACAAGGCTGACAAATGCTAAGTGCTTCATATATTTAGCTATTAATATTATTTGTTAAATAGTATTAGTCTTTAGGAAAAATAAAAGCAAAAGCCACTAGCTCTGTTTAAAGAAAGACCCTCTCACCTACTTTCTAGACTCCAAAAAAGACTTTCTGAGAGTTGATGTCAAATTTGACTGTGTCTTATAAAATAAAATAACATAATGAGATTCTTCCTTGGACCATGACAAATATCAGTTCCCTAAAATTATAGGAGGACATCCACTCTTCAACCAGAAAAAAAGATTAACCTTTATGTCATGGGTCTTACAATTCTGTTTTTAAAAAAGATGGTTAACGCTTCATGTGACTGTTCTATTTTTAGTCTTTGAAGCTGTTATTTTAGTTGCCTTACAGTATGAAACCAATACTGAATCAGCAAATGACTGTATTAGCACTTCCTTTTAACGTTAGAAACAGTTGATCTCTGGTAACTCACAATAGCAGAAAGCACCTTTGGTTAAAAATTTCTCTTCCTTTGAGATATAATAATAATATTACAATGACATACTTTTACCTGTTTGTTAGGCTTTCTTTGGGGCTTCACGTTCTGGTGAATATAGAGATTAATGTAAATCTGATCCTGTGTAGATATACAATTTAGCCAGCCAAAAATTATTACAAAATTACCCAGAAGCAGTGCAGTGTGATGGTTCAGGGCTCAAGAACCAAATAGCTTAGGCTGGGTCCTGGGCTCTGCCACCTACTGGCTCTATAACCTTGGGCTAGGCACTCAACCTCTCTGTCTTTCAGTTTCCTCATCTGTAAAATGGAAAAGATAACTGCATTTAACTTATAAAGTTAATAGGATTAAAATTAATACTTGCAAAGCACATTAAGATCATACATATACATGGTAAGCAATTTAGAAGTATTTGGTAAATTAAAAAAAAAAAAGACTACAAAAGGCCCCCAAAGCCCTTCTGTTTCTAAGCCCAGAAAGCAACACCTTGATTTTCACTGTGCAAAAGAATGTGCATTCAAGATGACCAAGAAATGATAAAATGAGTATGTTTTCCATTGTCTCTGTTTTTAAAGTAGGAATATCTTCCTTCTTAAATTGCTTTTTGAACCAGACAGAAGAATTCGTAATATTCTGTCTGCATATAAATGATCCAGCAGGGTAGATATTTTCTCCATTTACAGATAAAAAAACTGAGGTTCAAAGAGACTTAGCAACTGCCCAATGTCACAGCTGGTAAATGACAGATCCAGAATTTAAAACAGACACATCTGGCTTCAAAGCCCACAGCATATCCCCTCAGGAAAATGCCTCCTTATAGGATCTACAGCATTAAATGAACTAAATCTGATTATTTAAAATTTACTTCTCTAATCTCAGCTTCTCACTTGTACAGATTCTGTGACTCTGACTACCTAACAAGACATCTCTCCTTATGTCTTTCACTTACATCTCTTTAATATGATTCAAAATAAATCCATCCTATTCGTCCTTGAACCTGGATCCCATTCTGTCATTTAACAATCATTTATTATTTACTATCGGTTAAATACTGGGCTAAGTGATGCCTTCATCTGCTTCATGAAGCTTATAGATGAGAGGAGCAGGGGCAGAAAAAAATAATTGTCCTAATAATTTATTAAACAGAGATAGGTGGTACGAAGTAAAAGCACACAATGATGTTATACCAGGAAAACTAATATAACCTCGGAAATAAGAGAGGTGCTGAGGAAGTGACATTTAAGCCAAAACCTAAAGTTGAAGTTAGTTGGTCAAGGGAAGAGAGACATGGATTCTAGACAGAAGACATAGCTAAGTACATGCCCCATGGTGGAAGGGAGCCAAGTGCCTTATGAGAACAGAATGACTGGTGAGCAGGAAGGCTAGAAGTGAGGAAGAGGAGGAATTGGAGATTGATGTAGACAGGTGGAGAGGCTGCTGGACCATAGGCCATGAGGACTGATGGGAATAATGAGAAACTCCTGAAGGATTTTAAGCAGGAGAGGGACATGATCATACTTGTGTTTAAAAAAAAAAAAAATCACTGTGGGCAGGAGCCTATTAGGTGGCAGAGATTTCTGGTTGGCTACTCGCCATATCAACTTCTCATCAGTAACAGAACCCTGACTTTTAAGTTGGGTACACTGCAACTCAGAATAAATGACCATTTTCTCAGCTCCCTCCACAGTCAAGTATGGCCATGTGGTTAAGTACTAGTCACTGAGATACAGGCAGAAGTTTTTTGTGGAATATAAGAGCAGGCTGTTAAAGGGAGTTGACTCAGGTGGGAGAAGTCCCTTCTTTTCTGTCTTTCCTCCTTCATCCAATCTGTAATTCAGACAAGATGGCTGGAGCTCTAGCAGCCATCCTGAGCCAAAATAAAAGACATAAGGTAGGATGATGGAAGGAAAAGACAGGATCCAAGATCCCTAAGTTGGATCCCCCATATCAGTCCAGGACAGTCTGTCTCCAGTCTTTTTCTTTTTTTTTCCTTTTGCATTGAAAGAGAAAAAAATATATTTTTTTGTTTAAGCTATTATTTAGGGGTTTTATATGATATGTAGACTAACTCAATCCTAACTGATACAGAGGCTACTGTATTCACCCAAGAAGAGGCAGTGGTGGCTTGGATCATGTTGGTGGTAGAGATGGTGAAGAGTGTCAGAACTGAGATATATTTAGGACATAGAATCAACATAACCTGTTGAGAGTCCAAACATGAGAAAGGGTGAGGGAAAGGAGGAAGTTTAGACTAACTCTCAGGTTTCTGGCACAAACAGCTGAGTAGACCATGGTACAATTACTGAGCTAGAGATGGTGGGGGACATCTTGAGTTTCTTCTCAGACATTTTGAATTTGAGTTGCTTATATAAACTCTTAGACCTCAGAAAAGATATCAGGCTGGGAAATATAGATCGGAGAAGTCATCAGCACACAGATGACAACTCGAAGCCACTGAAATAGATGGTGCACCTTAAGGCAAGTGCAGAGGGAGGAAAAAGGCCCTAGAACAGAAACTTGAACACCAACTCTTGAAGGAGACAAGAAAAAGCAGCCAGAAAGGAAACAGGAAAATCATGAAGTTAACTTGAGGAAATAAGTGCCAATTATTCACTGCATGAACAAAAAAAGGCTCGGGACCATGAAAGAGGCAGGGAGATTACTAACTGGCTGGACTGTAAGAACAAGGAAGTGGGATCTAAGAGACACAAACAGGCCAGGGGGAGGATAAGGAAAGAGGAGAAGGGAACAGGGTGTTCTGAGAGGCTGGTGTGGTGGGAAGAGACTCTCAGACTGGAGAGAGACTTTGGAGGGGCCTGCATTCCAAGGGTGGAGGAGGAGAAATCATCTCATCCCCTCGCCCCACCATCCTGAGAACCAAGAGCCCAGTCAGTGGTTCCTCAGTTCACAGAATCAGAGACAGTCATAGGTGGAACACCAGGGTGCCTGATTCTAGCACAAAGTGGCTTGCTTTAAGGGGGACAAGCTTTCATTCACCACAGTGGAACTTCTTTCAAACACTTATCTAGAGGAGGGGTCCCCAACCCCTGGGCTGCAGACCAGTACCAGTCTGTGGCCTGTTAGGAACCGGGCCACACAGCAGGAGGTGAGTGGCAGGTGAGTGAGCAAGTGAGTGAAGCTTCATCTGTATTTGCAGCCGCTCCCCAGCACTAGTCACACCACCTCGGCTCCACCTCAGATCATCAGGCATTAGATTCTCATAGAAGCACCAGTCAGTCCCTGGTGCCAAAACAGTTGAGGACCACTGATCTAGAGGGTAAGGGATTTTATTTATTCAAATCAGCATGAAGAGTCAAAAAGAAAGAATGGGTATTTATATACCAAGGGTTAACAATAATATAACAGCAATATTACTAATTTTTCTTCAAGGCTCACTATATGGCAGATTTTGCTTTAAATTCAGTTAATGCATGTTTTAGACACATTATCTCAACTGATCCCTACAACAACCCTATGACGTAATAACTATTATTATCCCATTTCACATATGAAGACATTTAGGCATTAAGTGGTTAAGTTCACTTGCCCAGCATCATACAAGCTAGTAAGTAACAGAGCCCGGTATTTGAACACTGGTCATCTGACATTAGAACCAATGCTTCTTGTTTTAGTCAGAAAAACCTGCTTTTCTTAACTCTAAAAAAGAACATTTCTAGCCATTACACTAAAGTAATTAGTGGAAAAATAATTATGCAAAGCTATAGGCAGGAAAATAATTTCTATTTCACTTGAGAACTGAGGTAACTGGTCAAAGGGGAGGTGAGTTGTTTTTCTTCTCTTTAACTGGTATGTCTGGTAACTCAGAATAAAAGAAACCTGAGTTTTAGTCATTTCGTGGTACCCTGGTCTGCTCTTTCCCAAAACTGTTCCTCTAAGACAGAGCCCCCTTGAATATGCTGTGACAACTGGATATAGCACAGACCATTCAGTCAGACTCTGCCCATGAGAACAAAGGAAGATGCGACCCCAACATGTGACCCAGACACACAGGACGTCAGGTGGAGGAAACTGTTCTATTTTTAGTCAGAGTTCATCAATGTAAAAGTGCATCTGAGACAGTGTGTCTGGGGCACTGGAAGAAAAGAACCAGTATTTCCACGGAAGATACAAGTAGACCTCGGCATTTCAAATGAAGGCCTTTTAAGAGTGAAAAGTCACTGAGAATTCAGAGTTGGAGTTATGAAGCTACACTGAGATGTCTGGGCTAAGCAGTTATAATTAATCATGATTTGGAGGTTCTGGGTTAACCCAGAGGCTTTGTGAGCACTTTTCAGCACTGAGGCTTTGCAGATGGCACAGACACACTCAGGGGCTGAGTATCAATGAGCATCTGCACAACTCAGCGAGCCATTATTAGAAACCCACCATGTATCAAGTTCTGTGCAGGCGCGGGGAGGGGAAGAGGGAATAATGATAAGCGGACACGGTCTCTGTCCTTTTTCAATTTTCTTTCCTATTTTTGCCTTTGGTTAGTGTGCAAAAAAGAGTTAACACAGCAGGCCCAAAACTGCTATTCTAAGAAAGGCTTAATTGCCTTTCTACAGTTGGCCTTGGCTGGCATCTGGGAACTTGGATTTTAGGAAAGTTCCAACTGTTTCCAGCATCGACAAGAACAGCTAATTATGCCTAAACTGTGCAAACAACATGGTTTATGCTGAAATCTGCTTTTCTTTCTGGAAAGTAGAATTTGGGTATATTCTAGGCAGAGGATGTCTATATAACCAACTGGTCCCTAGTAAAAAAAACCTTGGGCACTGAGTCTCTAATGAGCTTTCTGGTAAGTAACATTTCACATGTATTGTCACAACTCACTGTTGGAGGTTTTAAGTATGTCCTATGTGACTCCACTGAGAAAAGACTCCTACAAGCTTGTATCTGATTTCCTCCAGACTTCAGCCCATGTGTTTTTTCCCTTTGCTGATTTTGCTTTGTCTCCTTTTGCTGTAATAAATAATAGTCACAAATATATAACAGTATGCTGAGTCCTGTGAGTCCCCCTAGCAATTAAATCGAATGATGGAGACAACTTTAACACTTACTAGCTGTGGATCACTGAGTTAGTTTAGTTCTCTAAGCCTTGGATTTCTCTGGAAATAAGACAGGAAAACTTGCCTCAGAAGGTGATTATGGTGAAGATTAAATATGTGGTAGATAATCAATAAATATCATATTCTTTTCTCTTTAGACTAACATGTCAATGGCACCACTATGGTTGTACAGTGCCCAGCCTGCACAATACCGGGCAGCTTTTAGGAGGCTCACTCCGTCATTCCTCCCTTCCACTGATATGATGGAGTGAGCTCGTGTGAGCTCATGAGAGTCTATTGTGTGCATCATTTCCCTGCTCTACTTTCAAAGTCATGTTGGTGGCCAGAAATTTGCCATGGTGGGATTACTTACACCATGGAAATTGGAAAACACTAAAAATCAGGGCTTCTCCTTTGACTCCCAGTTGCAAAACATTTACTACAACACCAATGTTTCCTTCATTGAAAAAATCAAATAAAGACAAAGTTCCTGCCAGAAACATTTTGTTGCCTAACCAAAGACAGCAAGCATATATGCATTTTAAGAATAAACAGGCTACATGAAAAGATGCTCAACATTATCGGCCATAAGGGAAATTAAAATCAAAAATGTCATCAGAGAAATGCAAATTAAAACCACAATGAGAGATTACCTCACACCTGCCAGAATGGCTATCATCAATCAATAAATCCAAGAACACCAAGTGTTGGCGACGATGCGGAGAAAAGGGACCCCTCATATATTGTTGGTGGGATTGCAAATTGGTACAGCCACTATGGAAAACAATCTGGAAGTTTCTCAAAAAATTAAAAATGGATATACTTTTTGACCCGGCAATTGTACTTCTGGGTATTTATCTAAAGAAAACCAAAAAAATAACTCATAAAGATCTATGCACCCCTATGTTCACGGCAGCACAATTTATAATAGCCAAGATATGGAAGCAAACTAAATGTCCATCAACAGACAATTGGATAAAGAAGTTATGGTTCTGTGTACAATGGAATATTACTCAGCCATTAAAAATAATTAAATCTTACCACTTGCAATGACATGGATGGACCTAGAGGTTATTATGCTGAGTGAAATAAGTCAGAGAAAGATAAAAATCATATGCTTTCACTTATATACAGAATCTAAGAAACAAAAAGAACAAACTAATCAAAAGCAGATTCACAAATATAGAGGACAATCTGGTGACGGACAGAGCGGTGGAGGTTTAGGGCGCTGGGAGAATGGGGTGAAGAATTAAAATAGTACAAATTAGTAGACGGCCACAGGGGTGGGGAGCATGGCATAGGGAATGCAGTTAGCATTAATGTAATAGGTGGACAGCCAGAGGAGAGAAAGAACAATTAGGGGGATCATTTTATAAACTATATAAATGTCTAACCAATGTACTGTATACTTGAAACTAATAATAAAATAAAATTTAGATAAATAAATGAAAATATGCCCTTATCAAAAATAAACACAAGATACTAATTCATACCAACTAGGATGGCTAGAATGAACAAAAGAGACTATAAGAAGTCTTATGAAGAACGTGAGGAAACTGAAATCCTCATATAGTCCTGGTGGTAGTGTAAAATGTCACAGCCCCCTCTGGAAAGCAAATCCTCAAAACATTAAACACAATTACCAATGACCCAGCAAGAGATATGAAAACATATCCAAACAAAAATTTGTATATGAATATTCACAGCAGTTCTATTTTAAATAGCCAAAAGGTAAAAACAACATAACCATCTATCAACAGATGAATTAATAAACAAAATGTGGTATACGCACCACAATGGAATATTATTTTCTTATAAAAAGGAATGAGGTACTGATTAAGGCTACAACATGAATGAACCTTAAATATGACAATAAAAGAAGCTAGTCACAAAAGGTAACATGCTGTATGATTCTACATATGAATTATCCAGAATAGACAAGTCCAAAGAAACAGGAAGTAGATTGGTGGTTGCCAAAGCCCCGGGGGGATGGAGGATGGGGAGTGACTGCTTTTTTTTTTTTTTTTTTAAGACCCATTGCTTTTCTTTCTTGGCTTTACATCAGTCATTAAGATTCTATAATGCCTCTTCCTTTATGCTAGCAGTCTGTCCCTTTGAACATCTGAGTGACTCTCCTGGTAGTTTCCTGCTGCTTTTTTGTTTGTTTGTTTTGAGGAATAACCAAAGCAATATGTAGCTTTTTAGGTGTTAACTATGTAATTTTGTGCCATCTGGATTTATATGATCTAATATTTTCCGACTTTTCAGATGATTTATAGATAATGGCAAATTAGCATTAATAATAATAACTAATTATTTTAAAGATACGAAATGTCTTTACCACTACTTTTAAATAGATTTTTACAACTGTGTGAAATAAGTAAAGCAGAGGTTACTCGTCCCCCTTTTTAAGCACAAGATTAAGGTTCAGAGTAATTATGTGATTATCTGGTACTCCAGAACAAAAAAGCACTAGACCCCAGGTTTGCTGACTCCCCAGTCTTATATTGATAGTCTTAGAAACTATCAAAAGCTACAGGTAGAAGTGCAGGATGTTATGTGTAGAGTTTAGTAATTTAATATCATGGAATAGAAACTATTAGCAAAAAAACTAATTAAACTTCTTTCTAAATAAAAACAAAACAGAAAATATTTCTAGTGGAGGAAATGAAAGCTATATGTTAACATGCTAAGTAAGCACTATTTAAATTTCTTCTGTGTAATCTTTATGAATCTTAGGGCTGAGAAAATTTTATTGCAATTTAGGAACCAAGGGATTATCTCAGAATGTATGTGAAGTAGTTCACTTTTACTTTCAAAAGATGCTTTAGTAAATTTATAAATTTATTGTAAAATGAGGGAAACTATGAATTCTAAGTTGTATTGTGATATCTTTCTTTTTTGCCCTTGATCAACTTTGTTTTTTAACTTTCTAAAATATTAATTCCCCATTCACCCATTTCTCCCACCCCCAAACCCACCTCTGGCAACCACTAATTTGTTTTCTGTGTCTATCAGCTTGTTGTTTGTTTGTTTTTTTAAGATTCCATATATAAGAGAGTTCATATGATAATTGTCTTTCTCTGACTTATTTATTTCACTTAGCACAATGCTCTCAAGGTCCATCTATATTGCCAAAATTACATGATTTCATTATTTTTTATCCCTGAATAATACATACATACATATACACATATATATACACATACACATATATACATACACGTCTTTATCCAGTCACCCATTGGTAGACATTTACATTATTTCAATATCTTGGCTACTGTAAACAGTGTTGCAATAAATGCAATTGGGGGGGGTTCAAATATCTTTTTGAGTTAGTAATTTCATTTTTTTCAAATAAATATAGAAATGGAATGGCTGGATCATGTGATAGTTCTAGTTCAATTTTTTGAGGAACCTCCACACAGCTTTCCAGTGCACAAGACTTTCTTTTCTCCATATCCTTGCCAATACTTGTTATTTCTGGTCTTTTTTATAACAGCCATACTAACAGGAATGAAGTGATATTTCATTGTGGTTTTGATGTGCATTTCCCTGATAATTAGTGATGTTGAGCACTTTTTCATGTACCTGTATGTCATCTGTATGTCCTCTTTGGAAAAATGTCTATTGATATCTTCTCCCTATTTTTAAATTAATTGGGTTTTTTTTTTTTTTTTGCTATTGAGTTGTATGAGTGCTTTATTTTTTTTTATATTAACCTGTATCATATATATAATATGTAAATATTTTCTCCCATTTAGCAGGTTGCCTTTTCACTGTATTGATGGTTTCCTTTGCTCTGCAGAAGCTTTTAGTTTGACGGAGTCCCACTTGTTTATTTTTGCTTTTGTTGCCTTTGCTTTTGGTGTCAGATTTTTAAAATAATCACCAAGACTTATGTCAAGGAACTTATGCCTATATTTACTTCTAGGAGTTTTATGGTTTTAGGTCTTATATTCAAGTCTTTAATCCATTTTTAGTTAATTTCTGTGTATGGTATAAAATAGTGGTCCAGTTTTTTTGTTTTTTGTGGTTTTTTTACATGTGGCTGTCCCAACACCATTTATTTAAGAAATTGTCCTTTCCCCATTGTATATTCTTGACTCCTTCATGGTAAATTAATTGATCGTATATGCATGGGTTGATTTCTGGGTTCTCTACTGTGCTTCACTGTTCTGTGTATGTTTTTATGCCTATTACGTATTGTTTTAATTACGATTGCTTTGGAATACAGTTTGAAGTCAGGGAGCATGAAGCCACCAGCTTTATTCTTCTTTCTCAAGATTGCTTTGGCTATTCAGGGGCTTTTATGGTTCCACATAAATTTTAGGTCTGTTCATTCTATTTCTGTGAAAAATGCCATTGGAATTTTGGTAGGGATTGCATTGAATATGTAGACTGCTTTGGGTATTATGGACATTTTAATAATATTAATTCTACCAATTATGAACACAAATAGTTGTAGTTTTCAGTAAACAGGTCTTTTACCTCCTTGGTTACAGTTATTCCAATGTTTTATTTTCTTCTTTTTTATGCAATTGTAAATGAGACTGTTTACTTAATTTCTCTGATAACTTATTATTAATGTATAGGAATGTAACTGATTTTTGTATATTCATTTTGTATCCTGCAACTTTTTTGAATTTGTTTACTAGTTCTAACAATTTTTTGATGGAGTCTTTAGGGTTTTCTATACATAATATCATGTTGTCTACAAACAGTGACAGTCTTATTTTTTTTCTAATTTGGATGCCTTTTGTTTCTTTTTCTTGCTTAATTCTTCTGGCTAGGACTTCTAATCTATGTTGAATAAAAGTAGTGATAGTGGACATCCTTATCTTGTTCCTGATCTTAAGGAAGAAGCTTTCAGCTTTTCACCATTGAGTATGATGTTAGGTGTGATGGTCATGATTTTATCCTTTATTTTGTTGATGTGGTGCATCACACCAACATGCAGATGTTGAACCATTTTTGCATTCCTGGAATAAATACCACTTGATCATGATGTATGGTCCTTTTAATGTACTGTTGAAATTGGTTTGTTAATATTTTGTTGAGGGTTGTTGCATTTATGTTCATCAGGGTTATTAGCCTGTAATTTTCTTTTCTTATAATATCCCTGTCTGATTTTGGTATCGCACTAATTCTGGACCCATACAATGAGTTTTGAAGAGTTCCTTTCTTTTCTGTTTTTCAGAAGAGTTTAAAAAAGATTAGTAATAATTCTTCTTTGAATGTTTCGTAGAATTCACCAATGAAGCCATCTGGTCCTGGACTTTTGTTTGTTGGGAGGTTTTTGATTACTGATACAATCTCCTTACTATCAATCAATCTGTTCATATTTTCTATGCTTTCAAGATTCGGTCTTCGTAGATTGAATGTTTCTAGGAATTTATCCATTTCTTCTAGGTTGTCCAATTTGTTGGCACATAATTGTTCATACTAGTCTCCTATGACCCTTTGTATGTCTGTGATATCAGTTGTAACTTCTCTTTCATTTCTGATTTTACATATTTGAGGCCTCTTTTCTTCTTGGTGAGTCTAGATACAGGTCTGTCAACTTTGTTCATGTTTCCAAAGAACCAGCACTTAATTTCAATGATCTTTCTATTGTCTTTTTTTGTCTCTATTTCACTTATTTCTGCTCTAATTTTTATTTCCTTCCTTCTACTAACTTTGACCTTTGTTCTCTTTTTCTAGTTCCTTAAAGTGTAAAGTTAGGTTGTTTAAGATTTTTCTTGTTTCTTGAAGTAGGCATTTTTCATTATGAATTTCCCTCTGAGAATTTTTACTATTTCCCATAAATTCTGATATAGTTCCATTTTCATTTGTCTCAAGATATTATTTTTATTTCACTTTTAAATTCTTCTTTGACTCATTTGTTGTTTAGTAGCATGTTATTTAACCTCCACACATTTGTAAACTGTTAAGTTTTTTCTATGTGATTTTTAATTCCATGCTATTGTGATCAGAAAAGATACCTGATATGACTTCAATCTTCTTAAATTTATTAAGACTTGTTTTGTAGCCCAGCATGTGACCTATCCCAGAAAAGAGCTTCTCCCAGAGAATAGCTTATACACTCATCTGGAGCTCCAACTTTTGTCATTGCTACCCAAAGGACACCCCCAGATCACCTGGCTCTGGGGGCCAGCAGAGTTCATGTCTGCAATCCTACAGGACTGGATATATTTGCATACTTTTAAAAGCCACTGCTTGTGAATGTGGCTTACAATCAGCTTGAATACAGGTGCTAAGATCCTGTCATTGGGACACTGACAGGTATTGGCATACCTTCAACTACCAAGAGCTATTAAAAATATAATAGAATGCTTGGGCAAGCACAAAGGTTTGAGAGACAACCAAGAGCTGGGGCAAGATTGATGACAAGGTTCATCTCCTACACAAGGCCACTTCTTCAAGTCTGGGAAAGGTGGTTGTTTCATCTAATACATAAAAGCCAACACAGAGAGTCAAAACAAAATTAAGAAGCAAAGAACTATATTCCAAATGAAAGAAAAGGATGAAACTCAGGGGAGAAAAAAATTTAATGAAACAAACATAAGTAATTTTCCTGATAAAAAGCTGAGTAATTTCAAAAAATTGCTCACTAAACTGAGGAGAAAAATGTATAAACACAGTGAGAACTTCAACAATAAGAAGAAAAATATAAGAAAGTACCAAATAGAAGTCACAGAGCTAAATAATACAGTAAATAAACTGAAAAAAAAAAATACACTAGAGGAGTTCAACATCAGACTAGATGAAGCAGAAGGGATCAGTGGCTTCAAAGACAAGGCAGTGTGTGGAGAGCGGTTTGTAGTTGTGGAGAGAGGTTTGTAAGCTGATAAGGTCCTTGCAAACTGTGAAGGCAACCAAGGGTTACTTCACCTCCACAAATCCTCCACAGATTCCTCCTGAGAACAAGAAAGTATAACAAGCTGAAGGTCATGAGAAGATATAGCTTGGAAAAAGTGGAAGAAACAGTATTGTTATGCCTAAGAGAAACTGCTTATGCCAACTAGTATGTTGTTGTATAAAAGCAGCTTGCAAAAATAAAACTGGGCCATTGTCCATCATCGGTGGGCAGCAGACCTCCTGAGCCCCCCCTCTTTCTGTCGTCTTTCTTCTCTCAATCTCCCACCATTCCCACTCAGGTTTATTTTCCACAGCTGCACTGGACGTGGCAGGATTTACCACTTGCTGCACACGGCAGCAGTGGAACTCACTCAACCAGACCAGCAAAAAGAAAAAAAGAAAAGTGAAGATAGCTTAAGGGATCTACAGGACAACATCAAACAAACTAACATTTGTGTTATAGGGCTTACAAAAGGAAAAGAGAGATAAAAAGGGGCAGATATTATTTGAAGAAATAGGTCTGAAAATTTCCCTAACCTGAGGTAGAAAACAGATATCAAGATCCAGGAAGCCCAGAAACGTCCAAAAAAGACGAACCCAAAGAGACCCACACCAAGCCATATTATAATTAAACTGTCAAAAGTTAAAGACAAAAAAAAAAGATTCTTAAAAGCAGCCGTGAAAAACAACTTGTTGCATATTATGCTGAAACATTATAGGCCAGAAGGGAGTGGCACCGTATATTCAAAATGCTAACAGAAAAAAACTTCCAATAAGAACAGTCTACTCAGCAAAATTATTCAGATTTCAAAGAGAGAGAAAGAGTTTTCCAGACAATCAAAAGCTAAAGAAATTCATCACCACTAAACTGGCCTTACAAGAAATGTTACAGGAGCTTTTTTAATCCAAAAAGGATGCCAATTAGTAATAAGAAAAACATATGAAATAAAAAAAATCACTGGATAGGTAAAGATATAGTAAAGGCAGTAGATTAATTACTTATAAAGCTAACATGAATATTAAAAGATGAAAGTAATAAATAAGAACTATGGTTATAATTATTAGTTAAGGGATACACAAGATTAAAAAAAAAAGATGTAATGTGACATCAAAAACATAAAGCATTGGAGGGGAGTAACAATGTTGAACTTTACAAATGATCAAACTTATTATCAACTTAAAAGACTGTTAGTAGTATAAGTTGTTATTGTAAGCCATATGGTAAACACAAAGCAAAAGCTTATAGTAAATATATAAAAAGCAAAGAGAAAAGAATATAAACATACTAAAGAAAATCATCAACCACAAAGGAAGAGAGCAAGAGAAGAAGAAAGGAACAGAGAGTAACTACAAAAACAGCCAAAAAACAATTAACAAAATGGTAATAAGTACAACAACAATTACTTTAAATGTAAATGATCTAAACTCTCCCATCCAAAGACAGAGAGTTGCTGAACAGATTAAAAAAACAAACAAACAAACAAACAAACACCAAGAACTATCTATATGCTGCTTACAAGAGATCACTTTTAATGTAAGGACATAGACTGAAAGTGAAGGAATGGAAAAAGAAATTCGTGGCAAATAAAAATAAAAGCTAGGGTAGCTATACTTATATCAGACAAAATTAACTTTGAAACGAAGACTGTAGTTAAGAGGCAAAGAAGGGCATTACATAACGATACAAGGGTCAATCCAAATAGAGGATATAACATTTGTAAATATTTATGCTGCCAATGCACAAGTACCTAAATATATAAAGCAAATATTAACAGAGCTAAGGAGAGAAGCAGACATAGATCCAATAATAGTAGGGGATTTTAAGATACTACTTAATCAGTGGGTAGATCATCCAGACAGGAAATCAATAAGGAAACATTGACCCTAAACAACACATTAGACAAGATGGACTTAACAGATATATGCAAAACATCCCATCCAAAAGCAACAATATACATTCTTCTCAAGTACACATGGAACAATCTCGAGGTTTCTGTTCGAGGTGATGAAAAAGAACTAAACGGTGGTGACTGTTGCACAACATTGTGAATTAACTTAATATCACTGAATTGTACACTTTAAAATGCTTACAATAGTACATTTTGTTATGTATATTTTACCAGAAGAGAAAAAGATATCGTTAAGAAAATTACAAGACTAGCCACAGTACCAACAAGTATTTGCAAAGGATACAAAGACAATGAGTTTGATTCAGAATATATATTTTGTATTTTTTTAAAACAAGTAAGAAAAGACAGAAAACCTAATAGAAAAAAAAGAGGGAAAATATCTAAATGAGCACTTCAATGGAGAGTAAATGCCAGCGAACAATGAAAATGTGTAGACTTGCTTACCCTCTTTAGTAATCAGAGAAATACAGATTAAAAAACAACAACAACAACAGTGAAACACAACTACACACACACCAGAATGTAGTCATCCAGAGGCAGGGGTGAAGCTCAGAGCTGAGAAGAGGAAAGGTCCAAATTCTGAGCAATGATAGGAGCAAGTATCCTCTTCTATTCCACATAGCCAACAACCACTGCCAATATATCTGAAGGTTCAATAGCTATTTTAAGATATGATGATTATATTTGGCCATGAAAGATATTCTAGTGATCATATAATTCAATTTCCTCATTTAGGATGGAAACTGAGTTTCCAACTGGATATCTGGCTTCCCCAAAGTCATACTAGCAGAGTCATAACTATACCTTAAACTTTCTAACTGCTAGTTCATGTTCCACTGCACCCAGTGCCGATGTGCATGAATATAAGGGCCAAACTTTGTTACTCCCTGCTCATAACCCTCCAAAATCTTTCTACTACATTTAAAAAAATCAAAAATCTTTTCCATGTCTCACATAGCCTTCCACGCGTGATCTTGCCAGGTCTCTGGCCTCTTCACCCCTGTCCCACCCTATTCCCCTTGAACTCCTTAGTCTCTCTGCTGTTCCTTAAGCAAAGAAGCACCCACTGCCTCCCTGAGGGCCTGCATTCCTGGCTTCCCTGTTAAGACATCCTCCCCCAGGCTTCTAAGTGGCCTGCCTTGCTCTTCTTAAGGTCTTCGTTCCCTGAGCACCTACAAAAAACAAACAGAAGCATGTAAGTCCCCACCCCTCCAATCCTGCTTTCCTCTTCTTCGTGGCAGGGAGATATTTATTGGTGTGCACTGTTTTTCTCCACTAGAAGGTAAGTTGCATAAGAACTATACATTTGCTCTTAAGTCTCCAGAGCCTAAAACAGTATCTGTCACAAAGTAGGCACTTAAAATATTGTGTTAAATTAATTACTTCAAGAAAACAAAAATATTTTTTTGGCTAAGAAATCAGAGCAAAGTCTGTGGGGGCGTTCCAAGTCACATGCCCTGGGGTTGAATCCTATTACCCCACTAATGGTAGCAGTTACACATGATAAATCTAGGTTTCTCTACATCTAAACTTTATAATTCAGTTGATTCAGAAAGTTTAATGTTATTGGTTATGTACGTTCCTCCACCAACCCCCATCAATACCTCCCCTCAGCACACATAGTTTATAACTTTCTCAGCAAAGAAAGATTTAATCCCATGCTTTTGAGTATTCCTGTTTAAGATTTAAAATTTTTTATTTTTCCTAATATTTTTTATTATTTTCTTTTAATAATTTGGATTAAATTTAATAAGAAACAATTCCTTTATAGCAAAGTTGAGAATAGAATATTATGTCTTTATGTAATATTTAGAAATAGCATAGTATATTGGTTGATTACAAATTTATAAAAGTAAACAGCTTGATCATATATCAATATCTAATTACTACAAACATGTCATGAAAATTAACTTATTCACAAGAGTAACTACAACCATAAAATACTCAAGAATACATTTAACAAGAAAAGTACAGTACTTTAAAAAACAACTCTAACTGTTAAAGGAAAATAAGTTTAGCAGACCATAGTAGACATAAACCACTTTGCTCTGAAAAAGAAGACTCTTAAGAACATTAATCAGTTATAATTGTGCTTGTTTCTTAAGCTGTTTTACAGTTAAGATGCTTGGAAGCATTTCACTGGCAGAATTTGTAGATATTAACAGATATGAGAACAAATAAAGTCTCACATGCTCTGCTGAGGTAGACCTAAGTTTTGAGTGACCTGACGCTGATACACTTTGAGGAGAAGGCTCTCTTTTTTCAAGTGCAAAATTATGAAACAAAATTGCTAGGGCCCTTCCAGGGGCCTTAGAAAGGGCTGTGGAATAGAAAGGCTCTAATGCTTACTTTTCATTAATGCAATTCAAGGTAGATCTACCTCTGGTGTTATAAAAATGTAACACTGAAGCAACACCATATTTACCACAACCTGCACACTGTCATGTGCTCCAAAGATAAACATCCAGAGAAAAGCATCCAGAGCAGATGGCCCCTGAGAGTTCTACCAGCACAGGCTCAGAGATGCTGAGAATGTAAAAGAGCCCTACTCCGAAGTATGCATTTCCACCAGCTACCAAAACACAACATAACAAGCAACGGTGATCAATTTAAAGAGCGAATCACCTGTGATTAACGACCTCCTGGGAGAATGAAAGAGTTATGCTTATTGCAATAATTTCTATATTTAGGAAAAGCCAGACACAAGAATAGAAACTCTGAAACACATTATACAAAGAAAGACAAAAGTGGGCAAGAATGCAACCTACCTATAATAATAATAACCACTGATACTTAGAGTGGTACTTTCTGCATGCCAGGAACCGTCCTAACTCCTTCCTATTCATTTACTCCTCACAAAAACCAGAGGGAAATACTAGTATTTGCCCCAGTTTAAAGATGAGGAAAATGAGGCACAGAGAGATTAAGTAACTTGTCCAAGGTCACAGCTAATAAGCAACAAATTTAGGATTTGAAACCAGATAATCTGGCTCCAGTATTCACAGTCTACTCTCTAACTCACAGAAATCCTATAAACCCAGAGGTGGACCTTAGACCACAACCGAAGTTTCCTAGAATGAAGAAGGAGCAGAAAACTGCTGATAAGCTGGTTCTAGAACCTCAAGAAAAACATCTCATCCAGTGGGTATTGGTCTTATTTCCTACAGATATTTTAGCTATAACACCTATCTTTAGAAAGTAATTATGTATGATTTCTGAAAATAAAGAAATGACCCTGTATTTAAAATAAAATCTGAATTGCATATTTGATATTTAACATCAAGATACTTAGCTTATTCCAAGAACATTCAAATCTCTACCATTGATTTTGATATTGTACTATAATTAATCCTAGCCAGGATTGAGTTAACCTAAAACTCAACTTACTTTACTATTTTAAAAAATGTTAAACTAATTTAGTAAGTTACAACAGTAGATTTACAGGGGCCTTTTTTCAACTGTGGCATTTTCTCTACTGTTAGGAGAGATTATGAATGTAATAAGTTTATCTTTCATTGACTTACTTATGAGTTTTCTCTGAAAAGAATCATTAATACTTAACCAAACTCACCTTGAATTTCTTAAGAGTTTCAACCTAAGTAAACTATAACTCTTTCAACCTCTTTCACATAAGCCTTCACAGAAAAAAATTTTCTTTCTGTAGGTCTCTTTTCTGCACAACTCCAATTTACTGAAAACACAAGGGCTCCCACCACCTCACACAGGCACAGTGATGAAAAAACACACAAATCAACAACTGTTAAGGAACACCCTTTTTAAGGGCTGCTATATAAAGCCTAAAAAGTGAAGGAGGAAGGAAACATGTATAGAGGTGGTCAGTGAAGTTTCTGTTTAAGGAAGTCCCCTTTGTAGGAAGTAGCACAATGTGGTTTAACAGCACACTAGCCAGAAAGATAAGACATTATGGTTCACCTAGTCAAATGAAATGTCACTTCAGAGAAGGAGCTTGACTTGGTTGTTCTTCACATTCTTCACTTGTGAAATACATGGTAGACAAATTTGTTAATTATCTACAGATATACTTTACAGAGAGGCTAAGAACAGCATGGCAAGTACGTATGCAAAACCTCTGTACTTTTGTGAAATCTATGCTATGAAAATTTTAAGAACAGAAGAAAATCTTGAAATCCTGTAGGTGCAACCACCCAAATTACACCCAGAAAGCCAAGGGCCAGTGAAGTTAAGAGTCCCAAGTAATCCAGAAATGCATGAGCAAGTGCAAACAGTAGTAGCATATAAGAATTAGAACTCCAGGTTTCAAGAAGCCCCCTCCACAATAGACTGGATGCAGTATAAGAAAGTCTGCAATTATGAACCCATAAAAGTAGATTGCATCTACGGCCATGCCACCCTGAACATGCCTGATCCCATCTGATCTCAGAAGCTAAGCAAGATCAGACCTGGTTAGTACTTAGATGGGAGACCACCTACAAAGACCAGGTGCTGTAGGCGGTTAGAAAAAAAAGTAGATTGCTTAATCAGACTGTAAACTTAACAAAACCAGAACCATTGATCTTTTAATTCCTCTGCCCTAGCATACTGTGCATACTCATTAAATCTTTGTTGTACAAATGATGAATAAACTAAAACAAGTGATCTGAGTCTTATATAACAAATAAAAGTGTATAGACTCTCTTTTACTGGGAAATATAAGTATAGATAGAGGTGTGTACACACACACACACACACACACATAAAACAATACATGTATTTCTCTAAAAGGAGCAAAATTCACGTTACAATCTCACCAGCAGGGGCTTACACCTATCCGTGTTATTTTTTGCAGCGACAAATAAAATAAAGGAACAGCTATCCTATGTGATTACTTAGAATAAAGGCAGAATGGAAAAAAGTTTTCCCATACAACTAAGATAATGCGGGGTAAATTCCTGTCCCACAATCTATTATTAATCACTAAAGATTTCATTAAGTCTCTTACATTATTTTAATTAACAAACAACTATATTGCACATATTTTGTGCCATTTTTCATTTCAGGTGTTTACCAATGTGGAATCATGCAAATATTATGGAAAACAATATTAGTTCTCCAAGATTAAAAAATATAAGTACATGAAGAGCTTTGGTAAAAAGACAGTAACGTTTTTAATTTTCTGAGGTAGTAATCAAAATCTAATTTATCCAATTTAACATATTAAATTAATATTTATCTCATAAGTACAATATATTCTTTAAAGATCTTTTTGCTTCCTCAAATACTGATCATCGCCATTGTAATTACTACCAACAAAACCTTTTGGAGGACCTAATGGGTGCAAGGTGTAGTGCAATATATTTAAATTATTAGGCAACAGCCTCTGCCCTGAAGATTATGATGTAGTTGGTGAGAAAAAAGCCAATAATAACACATACAACCAGAGAAATGGAAAAGGTCCCCTACTTAAGAGGACTTGAGATGGGACTTGGATAAATAGAGGAGAGAAGAACTGTTAGGCACAGCAAGAGCAAAGCTTCAAAGGCAGAAAAGTGACAAGTATTTTTAAGCAAAGGGGTCTCAACAGTCATTAGATGATATCCATTGTGTGAACAACCATATTATTTAAGCTGTATAAGTGTTCTCACCTACTTAGGCAACCCAAACACATCCTTTCCAAAACTAAGGCAATGCAATCAGAGGCTGATACAGAAACATTCAGATCTGAGTTTTGGCCCATGCTTAACAACCAACTGGCTTACTAGGTGACCTCAAAAAATATCTCCTTATCCTCATCTTCCACAAGTAAAATATTGGGTGCTCATTCCTTAATGATTCTTTTTTATTACTAAAAAATTACTCATGTATGGGTATTATATATATATATATATATACACATATATATGTGTGTGTATATATGTATGTATGTATATATATATATGTATGTATATTATATATAATATATATATATATATAGAACAAAACAGTTCCAAAAACACACCAAGCCCCCTTACACCCCAGGACCTTTACACATGCTGTTCCCTCTGTATGGAATGGGCTTTCTCTGCCCAACATTGCTCATACTCCAGATCTTGAGTATTCTTAGCACAAGGAAGAAAAAAAGTAACCAGGTGGGGTGACAGCTATGTTAATTAGCTTGATTGTAATAATCATTTCATAATATATGTCAAAACATCACATTGTACACTTTAAATATACACAATCCTACTTAAATAAAGCTGGAAAAAAATAAAAAATAAAAAACATTGCTCATACTTCAACCCTTGGATAAATGAAGGTTTTCCGCAACCCCTTTCCAACATCCACCGCTCTCCAAATCAATATAAACTACACTTTTAGCACCAAAGTTTCCTTCACTCAGAAAATTTAGTCTCTTTTTTTAACTGTCCCTCTAGGGTAAGGCTATCATGCCTATCCTCATCAACGAACACTTAACAGAAACCACTAATTACAGAAGTAGCTTCAAAGATTTCTAAGATTCCGCAGCCCAGTAATTTATGATGCAACAAGGAGAAATAAACCTCAAGTTACAAAAATCATGATGTCAAATACAGTTCTTTTTTTAAAAAATTGCAGCAAGCTATACACTTCCAATTAAAACAAGTTTCTTTCAAAACAGGCAAGTGGGAAAAGAGAGGTAGGAAGAAACACTATGTTTATGTCAACTATAATGCCATTTCTCAGACATCTTGGGAATTCTTTCCATAATTGCCTTCAGTGCCTACTGCACAGTCTTTTGAATATATTCAGTGGAAGAACAGCTAAATAAAACTTTGATGGAAATTTGACTTTTTGATATCACTAAAAATTGCTGAGAGCTAAGTCTTCTGAATAATTTTTCTGAACAAAAACACTGATTTTTCTTACAGCCTTTGTCTCTCTCATCATAATACAAATAACCAAGGAATAAACCACTATTAATATAGCTGGATCCTAGAGTGTTTTTCTAAACTTTTGATTAAACTCCCTCTTCATAATTACTGATAATGTACTATTCTCCATAAAATGTTTTACATGCCTAACAACTGTTTAACACAAGAATAAAAAGTTAAAACCTAAATGGGAGTAGAGACAGGGAAACAGGGAAAAGTGATTTTTACTCATCCTAAGGGACCAAAGCTGAAGTAATTTCTTTGGTGGGACAGGGATCTTCAGCTCCTAATGATGAATGAGAGTAGAACAGACTATAATGATTTTTAACTCTGATTTCATGTTTGAGGACTCTCATATACAATCATTGAGTATCATGATATAGATGGCATTTTACAGCATGTAACAAAAGATGGCATTTCTTCTTTACATTTTTCTTCCTCTCACATTCTACATTTAAAACATTTATGTGTTGAACAACTAAAAGCAGTGTGTGATCAGGGATTAGATCTTGGACTTGGCAAGGGAAGGAGGTTGAGAAATAGCTATAAAGATATCAGTGAAAAGATGAATGAAATTTTACTACAGACTATAGATTCTATAATAGTACTGTATCAGTGTTAAATGTCTTGATTTTGATCATCACACTGCGGTTACAAGGGAGAATGGTCTTATTCTTAGAGTATACATAATGACCTAGGTTCTGGTAAAAGGGTAATGTCAACAAATTACTCTCAAATGGTTCAGAAAATAACATGCATATCAAGAGAAAGAGACAGAGACCAGGAGAATAATAGAGCAAATGGCGGGGCGGAAACCATAGGTAATCTGTAAATCTGAATTAGTTACTTGAGAGTTCCTTGTACTATTCTTGGAACTTTTTTGTAATTTTGACACTATAGCAAAATATAGTTACAAAAAAATTTTATGGATGTGAATGGAAGGAATGGTATTCCCCCCACATCTGTCTTAAACAGATATCTGCTTCCTAGAGAAAAACAGTAAATGTTATTAAATGAAAATGGACAATTTGGCAAACTAAGGGGATAAATCAGACCCTAGGACTTCAGAACTGCATCTTGGCCATTTTAAGTGGCTAATAATGAAGAAGTTCATATCCAGAACAGTAGAATAAGAAGTCAGATAAGAATTAGAAGTAGAAGAGACATAAGAAAGGAAATTGAGACACAAAAGGGGAAGTTGATACTACCTTATTTCAGAAACAAGGAAACTCAATTGCCAATAAGAAAATTAGTTTTCATGGGATAATATAGCTGAAAATCTTCAAAGCTAAAAAAATTCCCTTCTACACTAAACACTTACTATCTATTGAACATGTATATCTATACCACTTTTTATAAGATTATGACTTATCTGGTAACCTATAAAGTCTGATGCAAATGCTTCCAATTGCCCTGAAGTAAAAAAATAAATAAATAAATAAAAATATTTTTCCACCCCATACTCACTCCCCAGAATCATAGGAAGTGCTGAAAGATACAAATCTTCAGGTAGGGATTAGAAGGGTCTGTAAACCTATGCATTCCGTTCGGGGATGGTGGGGGACAGGGAAGGGGGTGGGTAGCGAGTAGAGGGAGCACCTAGTGTAAGGATACAACCAAGAGAGAAACATTAGATAACCTCAGAACTTTAATAGGCTCTTATCTCTCTATCTCTAAGAGTCTCCAGGTTCCCAGGACTGGTCAAGAAAACAACCACTTAAGAGGACTTGAGATGGGACTTGGATAAATAGAGGATAGAATAACTGTTAGGCACAGCAAGAGCAAAGCTTCAAAGGCAGAAAAGTGACAAGCATTTTTAAGCAAAGGGGTCTCAATAGTCGTTAGATGGTATCCATTGTGTGAAAACAACCATATTATTTAAGCTGTATAAGTGTTCTCACCTACTTAGGCAACCCAAACACATCCTTTCCAAAACTAAGGCAATGCAATCAGAGGCTGACCCACAAGACCCTATAGAAATAGGAGACATTGACCAGGATGTTTAAGAGACTCATATCATACTCATAACTAATTACCTCAACTATCCTCCAGTTAACTTGGGTTTAATATTAAAATTTCAATCATCTCATTACAAACAATGTTCAACTTCACTACAAGAATGACATGATAAAGGAGGCACCTGTGACATGGGAAGAGCAATGAACTTAAGAGTCAAAATACCAAGGTTCAAATTCTGACTCTTCCACTTATTAGCAGTGTGACAACCTTTCTGGCTGTCATGGTTCATGATGTATATTTAAAATAAACCTTCCCTGCCTGCTTCTAAGGCCATGGTCTCCCTATCTCTCCTTCCATTCATCTATCCATACATACAGCACCTACTGAGTATCTACTCTGCACTGGGCCCTTGGAAATGCAAAGATGGATAAGCTATGAAGCCTACCTGCAAAGAGCTTCAAGTCCAGTGGGGAATATAGGTATGTAAATAGTCAGGCAACCAAGATGTCATGATAAAAATATGTGCAGGGCTGAGGTGGAATGGGGCTTCTACCTTTGGTGGGAAAGATAGAGGAATGGTTTTGGAGAAGGTTGGGATTGAGCTGAGTTAGGAAAGATGAGTGTTTACCAAGCAGTAAACAAATTTTTGACAGATAAAGAGACAGTGGCTATATAGATAGGTTCTGGCAGGAAGATAGAGAAGGATATTACTCCAAGTAGATTTAACAATACTTGCAAGGGCACAACGTGAAAAAGCAATTGCAGGTAGAAAACATGGCTTGGGGAGAAGAAAGAAGGATGGACAGTAAGGTAATTACATCAAGCACCTTGCATTCCAAGCTAAGGAGTTTTAACTTGATCCTAGAGAAGACATAAAGCTACAGGTTTTCAATATCTGATAACACTATATAGAAGAAAGATGAAGATTCAAGAGTAGAATCAGGAGAGCAGTAATCCACCTAAGAGAATGGTTTTGGTAGCTGCAATAAAGTTCGAACAAAGGGGAGGACACTCCTCAGGACTTGGTAAAAGATCAGATGTGTGCAGGGGTTGAAATAGTTATGACTAAAAAGGAGTTAAGAATGTAGAGAAATAGAAAATGTGTATGAAAGGAATTTCTAAACTATATACACAGATTGAAGAAGTCTATTTTACAAAGTCCAGTGAGATAGTGGCAGAGCCAGGACAAAAACCCTGTCTAGTGTTTTCTTCCATCACAAAGAAAATTTTAAAAAATCATAACTGAAAGTAATAAATAAAAATAGGGAATGTAGTCAGCAGTAGTGTAATGGCTATGTGTAGAGCCAGAGGAGTGATAATCAGAGGGATTATTTCACAAATTATATAAATGTCTAACCAATGTACTGTATACTTGAAATTAGCAACAAAATAAAATAAAATGCTTAGAAAATCCTCAAGTTAAAAAAAATGTACTTATATTATAGAAAGATTTAATAGAATTTTTTCTAGTTTTCCCTGGAGTACCGAGGTTGTCTCAAAGATAGGCTTTGAAGAAATTAGCCCTGTAATACATTAGGTGTATGACCTTGTGCAATTTTTTAACCTTTCTAAGTCTTACGTTACTCATTTTTTAAATAAGGGTACTAATAAGACAATATAAAATTGTTTTGAGGAAAAAAAATAACACATAAATTATTTAGCATAGTGTCTGGCATATATTTGGTGCTCAATAATTTATATCATTATTACTAGTGATTTGCAAAAAAGATTTAAAATATCAGGCCTATTAGACTACTATCCTGGGAAAGGCCTGCTTACAAGGTTGGCTCTTGGCTTGAACCTGGACTTAAGGAGGGTTCTACTATTCCCAGCACTGATAAGAATGGCTCATCAAGCCTAAACGGTTTGTACACGCAATATGGTTTATGCTGAACACCTGCTTGCTTTCTGGAGTCTGCAACTTTGGTACATGCGAGGCAGAGGATGCCCATGTAATGAGTCTCTAATGAGCTTCCCTAGTAGACAACATTTCACAGTTGTCACAATCTGATGCTGGAGGGATTATGCACACCTTTTGTGACTCCACTGAGAAAGGACTCTTACAAGCTTGTGCCTGGTTTCCTCCAGACTTAACCCATGCACCTTTCCCCTCTGCTGATTTTGCTTTGTCTCCTTTCATTATAATAAATCACAGCTGTGAGTACAACTATATGCTAGGACCTGTGAGTTCTCCTAGGAAATCACTGAACCTGGGGGTGACCTTCAAAATCTCTGACACAATTAGTCTCCCTACTACTCAACCTTATAAACTATTTGCCAGTTTCCATACTGAAGCAGTATTACAATAAACCAACCAAATTAACAGTACAAAGTCTAATTATTAAAAGTTACTGATTTGTTAGCTAACAATAGTTGCAGATTTGCAGACGACTTGACATGTTTTTCAACATCTCAACATAGAGAAATCTTTCCACTCCTTGTTTTTCCACCATTATTTAACAGGCCTTTTTCCTGATTAATCTCTAGCCCTGCTCTTCTCAAGATTCCATCTCAGTTCCACACAAAGCCTCCACTGGAATATCAGGTGGTCTAACCCATGTGTCATTTAGTTGCCTGACCAGAAAGCAAGATCACCTACAAAATCCCTTTCTTCTGAGTTATTATGAGTAAGATCAAACAATATACACTGCCAGGAAGATCTATTACCAATTCACTAGAATATGCAGAAACATGAGCTAATTGAGAGCAGTAAGGGCAAGGAAGACAAACCAAAGGCTGGCCCACAGAGGAAACTGAAACACAGGTTTTCCAATATTAGGCTTGGAAGAAATTTTTGGCTTGACTGAATTTCTCATCCTCCAGAACAGAATTTCTCAGCAGACTTCAAAAAGCGCAATAAACTGTACTTAAAGAATTTTAATAAAAGCCTGTTGCCATTGTGTCGAAGGAGTCCAGAGACCCAGGAGAGATGAATGTCTGTTTCACTTTATGATTAACTGAGAGTTTAATAAAGCACTAGTGGCACTTAACTGCCATAAGAAACTAGGAATTATAACTATTAAATCAATCAATAGCCTACTCACTGTTTTTCTTTTAAAAATAGAACTATGAACAACTACAATAAATGCCTCTAGGGCTATTTATTTCCTTAAATGCCCCCATGGTTTATCTAATCCATCCCTAGAGTCCTACATTTTTCACAAATATTATATTTACACTTGATCTTAGCCAAAAGGCTGAGAAAGTGATATATTATTTTCAAAATACCTGTTTATTCTCATGGGTTACCCATGTCATGGCCCTTTCTGAATCACAGGTTCCATGGCTAGGGAGATGGGAACCAAAACATTCATCCATGGAAGACAAAGACCTGAGAACATTAACCCAAACAGGGAAGAAACAAAGCAGTAAGGTGCTTACCAGGCTTACCTAAAAATTTATCATTCAGGAATTCAGCCCAGTATTCTCAGTTTATTTTTCAAGAATTCAGATTTTTATCTTAAACTTTTTAATATGGGCAACTGTTTATTTTTAACTGAGGGAGGTAAACAAATCTGTGGCCATTTTTTGGTTAGTAAAATAATACATTTATCACTTTCAGTGTTACTATTATTTCAATTTCTTCCTTAGACTTATATTAAATTCAAATTATAATAAATTATAAATTATAATAACTCATTACAATACCACAAAAATTAATGTTTCCCCAAAAAATGTGTTTTAGATTTTAAAATAATTGATATTTTGGTCTTATCCTTTTGGAATCCTGAATTTTTCAGATTTAACAAAGAAAATACAGCACATATGCTATATATTACATAACAATCGCAGCAGAAATTGGGATAGCCCCATATAATTAAACACGTTAATATTTCTACACATACACACATAAAAAAAGTTCACACTGAGTAGGATAAACAAAGACTAAAAGTAGCCTTATCTCCAGTCAACTAAGAGTTTTTGAAGTTTTGATCTTCAGCATTTTGGGGCTTAGGAAGGTGGATAAAAGACGATAGCCCTAAATTACATAAACCTGCAGAATTCCACAGCAGAAATTAGCAGAGCTGAAGACTGCTACTGAGAAGCAATGCCATTCAGCCTGAATTGGGGGAACAAAACCACAGAGACATCACTGGGAGCAAAAAACAAAAACAAAAAATGAAAACAAAGAAATCAACTACTGAGGAAGGCGCTCTAGGAAAAAAGCAGAATTAAAACAACACCAAACCTCAAGATCACCAACAATCCACTGTAACCAATTAAACAATAGCATGTGGTCAACCAAGGGCAACCCAGTCTCCAGTCATTCCCTGGGAACCAAGAATATTTCTAGTCAGGAGCACCATGGCTGGACCTGCAGTACTATACAATGCATTCTCAACATGTCAAGGGAAAAAGATGGGCCAGAAGTGATGATACATTCATGCACCTCACCCAGTGGTAAAATCAGAGGCTAAAACAACTGAAAAGCCAAGAAGTGGCTAAGAACACGCCTTCCCTATGCCACATGGTCACTGACCAGGTTTTTAATGGGCCGCTTCTCCCTGCTCAAAAGAATGCTGCAGTAGCTACTTGCCACAAAAAAAAAGGCAAGTAGTTCTGCTTTAGGTCAACTTTAGTTATGTGTTACATCCACCAAATCACTAACCAGTTTTATGTAACTTCTACCTAATAACCAAGAAATATTCATATAAAACAATGGACAGAGACAGTTTATAGTGCTAAAGAATACTTTGATACATAATAACACTAATTTATGGGAAAGAGCCATGTACACAATGTACTTAATGAATTCTATAAGGATCTAATTTGTTTTTGCTAACAGATTAACTCATAGGCTGACATAAAATGTGTACCCATATATACTAAATCCATAATTGAAAGATTTGTGAATAATTTCTATCCGTATCCTAAACATTATCTTTCAAATCCAAATGATAACAAATCATAACCTTAACTTCATTAACCTAAAGCTTATTCCTTAAGATTTGGTAGGGGGTGGAGGGGAGGAGTTGGGAGACAGTATCATAAAACAATATCAACACGGAAAGCAGCAAAGTAAATTTTGATTATCTCTTACCTCTGCTCGACCCTCATAATAGGTTAACATGGACTTCGTTAGTACAAAAAGCCTCTCTTTGTAGTTTAAAGGCGATGTTTTCTTTTTCTGCTGCGATCTTTTAATAAGAATCTCTTCTAGAATAGTGTTAAAATTCATCTCGGTCTTCTGATCACTCCTTTTCCTGCCATTGAAGATTCGAGTATTCTAAAGTGAGAAAATGAACAGTTGAAATAAAACGTGACATTTTAATTCTCCAAGAATGTTGTCATTTCAAATTACCAACGCAGACTTTATCCTCACCACAGCTGTAGCCAATGAATATGACTACGTACCTGGATTGAAAATGCCCAGGGCACAAAAGCTCAACCTCCTTTCTTTCCCCAGTCTCATTCAGTTCCTCTATATCCCAGCATTCATAAAAAAATCTAATTGAGGTTTGTCATGACAATGATTCACCCTTTTTTCCCTCCTCAGCATCCCTTAACCTTCTGGCACACTCTTCTGCTATTTGATTACAGGGAAATAAATATCTCAGATGGAAAAGTACATTTAATCACCTGCATGGCTGGTTTAGGCTGGCATTTAAATTACCTCAGGATCTTGGTACACAAAATGGATGAGCACATAGACTTGGTAGATGTGTGAACAAAATGAATTACCACAGTGGTGGATGGGATTCAGTCTCCAGTTCTGACAAGGATGTAATCTTAATGAAACATCCTAGTCACCAGAGACAGAAGGATGTTCTCTAATGTCTACATTACCACACTGCACAGTTCTCTTCTCAACCACAAGAGGAAAGAAAATCCACCCAGTGACAGCTAACCTACTCAGGGTACATCTAAATAAGGTCCTCAGCAATATATTTGGTGCCCCCACATCCAGACTATCCACACCTAGCTAAGCCTTCTAAAATTCAACAAAATTTAACTCTCTGAAAACCTAAAGATATTCAGAAAAGGCCTGAAGATTCTTATGAGACAAGTTGAATTAACAACAGTCTTTCCTTCCCTTCCTTTCACCACACCTTTATAAGTCATTGCATATCAAACCATAAAGGCAATGGAAGTCATATGAAAAATATAAGGGTCATCTGATAGCATAGCCAGAGATCTGACACTGAGTTAGCCACTGAAGAATTCTACCATCTTCATGCCCAACCTGACACCTCAGAAGCACCCTTGCAACTCCCTATTACTGATCTGCCATCAACCAATCAGGCCTCTCCACTTTCCACGTAGTCACTTTACAACAGCTTAACCTCTGTACACCAGTTGCATCGTTTATAAAATATGGAGCTAAATGCCACAAAGTTATTGTAATGTTTAATAATATGTAAGAAAGAACTTATTATGAAATCACTACACAAATATTTATCATTTTTTTAATTACATTTTTCCTAGCTCAGATCATTACAGTCTGGACTGTAATAGTAGCTTTCCAACTGGTCTTCCTTTTCCCAGGTTCCTGCCTCATTTTATTCAAACTACATACACCTCATTCCCACTGAATCACTCTTCAAAAATACCGCTTTCATCATGCCATTTCAATCATCAGAAATCTTCAGTGCCTCCTCAAAGCATCCCTACTACCTGCTGGATAAAGTCAAAACTCCTTAGTTTGACACTGGAGGTTGTCCACAATCTGGCTGCAACCTAACATCTAACCTTTACTTCTACTGCTCCCCAAACACTCCACACCCAGTCAAGATACTTGGCATTCAATCCCTGGCCTAGAGAGTCCCCTCTCTCCACCTGTGAAAACTCCACTAGCTCAAAACTCACTTTTTCGATGAAGCCTTTCCTGATGACTCCAATTAGCTAAAAACCTTCTGATTCCTGTACTCGTGATCTCTGTATCACTCATCATAGATTTCATCAGTCTTCCATGTTCTATAGATATATATATAGATATATATATATAAAGATATATATATATCTTAACTTTCACCTAGATTTTAAGCTCCTAAAGAAAGAGTTCTCTACCTAAGAATATTTTTTTTTAAATGCAGATGTGCTGGACCCACACCCGGATATTTAACTGGTCTGGGCTGAGGCCCAGGGAATCATGATTTAATGTGCAGATAGATTTGAAAACCACTATTTTAAAGAAAAAATCAAGCTCTTACACTAATTCTTTATACCACTCTTGGTGTATGTGGCAGCCTCTCAATAAGCAGCTAGATAACAGACCCAATTAACCCATTAGCTATCCTAAGTTCAGAAGTCAGAGAAAAGCTCTTGTTCCTTTTGCATCTGAGCTGGTCCTCCTTACTCTAAACCAAAATTTTGGTACTTTTTTTTTTTTTTTTTTTTTTGAGAAACTGTTGATGTGAAAATACCACTTCTTTGGAAATCACCTTTTCACCTTTGTGCAATATGTCCTCAATGAGGGGTAAGAATGATGACTTATAAGAATGGATCATGAGAAAAAAAGAAAGCCCCGGAAAACAGGCTGTATGCAAATGGGTAGTTCCCAGCCCAGTGACTAATACCACAGTTACCAAATGGAAGGTAGACTTTTAGAAGGCCCTGGAGGATAAGTGGGGCATGGTTCATGGGCAGTTCCAGAAGCAAAAAGTCTCAACATCAGGAGCAGGAGATTCAGAAAGCTTAAAATGTGGGTTTCATACAGACTCACAAATACAGTGGACAATTTGGTGATGAACAGAGGGGAAGAGGATTGGAGGGCTGGGAGAATGTGGTGAAGAGTTAAAGAAGTACAAATTAGTAGTTGATAGTTGGTCACAGGGATGGGGAGCATGGTAGAGGGAATGCAGTTAGCATTAATATGATGACTAGGTGGAGAGCCAGGGGAGGGAGGAAGCAATTGGGGGTATCGTTTTATGAACTATATAGATGCCTAACCAGTGTACTCTATACTTGGAATTAATTTAAATAAATACTCTTTTTTAAAAAAGTAGGTTCATAAAATGGATCAAAATTCAGAATGGCAATCATCAAGGGCAATACTAGAAGTCAGAAAATAATGGAGAAAAATCTCAAATGAAGTTGGTTTCTAATCTAAAATTCTATACTCAGCCAAACTATAAATGCAGTGACAGGAGAATAAAGACATTTTTCAAATATTCAAGGCTTTAAACATTTTTATCTCCTATTTACCCTTCTCAAAAAGCTACTTAAGGATGTACTCTACCAAAATAAAGAAGTAAACCACAAACTACATGAAATCTAGGAAACAACGATTCCAACAAAAAAGACTGCTGAAGAGAATCTCCCAGATGATGGTGAAGGAAAAACCTAAGATGACATTGAGCAGTAAGCTAAGAAAGCAACTAGGCCAAATCAGGTCAACTTAGAAGCTTTTTGGAAAGAATTCTTTCAGGAGATGAACCTGAAGGTATTCGGAGAAGATTTACAAAAAAATCAGTAAAACTTATTTAAAATAAAATAAAAAATTAAATTAAATTAAAATAAAATAAAATAAATCTATTAATTATAGGGAAAACAAAAAAATATACAGAAAAGAAAAATAATCACAGCATACTACAGAACTCAGCTACAAACAACGCCTAGAATATCATACTAAGGTAAACAATAAATAATGATCTTACTACTAATACAACTATATTGGGGGTAACTGCACGCAGGAAATGTGCTTGTGTGTGGGCGGGGTTATGCATTGTGAAAGAGAGCTATATCCCCCATAGTATTAGCAGGAAGTCAATAGAGCATATCTAAAGTTAAAAAAGCAAGAAGTGGCCCCATAAGCATGTTACTTAGAAATTGACGGTACTAAAACGATTTTTTAAAATAAAGGTGATTGCCTCTGAAAATCATAAAATTATTGGAAGACGGTAGTATAAAGGTATATGTTCTCTGCTTTCCTCCCCAAAAGTCTATTAAAACTATAAAACATGAAGACCAGAGGAAAATAATCCCATTTTCCAAAGAACAAAAGATGGTCTTCAGCCCCAGACTATAAAGTATGAAACATATACCTGTCAAATACTGTAAAAAGTGGACCAAAAGAAAAGAGGAGGCTGAAAGCAGATTTCCCTAAAAGTAAACATCATTATCCTGAAAGGTCAAGCCAATGACTTTTTGATAAGATCAATGAAATCTAGAGGGGTTAAACAAGCATTGGAGAATCAGGGAGTATTCCTATAGAATTACTACTTATACAGAAAAAACAATAAAAATTATAATTACCATTATCAAGCTTTTACTCTTTCGTTATATACTGGCACTGTTCTAAGCATTAAGCATTTCAGATGTATCAAATCATTTAATTCTCTCAATAAATCTTCTCAAGTAGGTACTAGCACTACCTGTATTTTACAAACCACATAGTAAGAATAAGAGCTAGGTTTTAACCCAGGCAATCTAATCACAGAGCCAGCACAATTAATATTACATGGCCTCTCTAGGGGAAGGGAAGGGAGAACTGGAAGAAAAAGCATAACAGGCCACTTTCAGCCTCCTACTTTGGGGAGAATGCTGAAAACAACTAGATTCAATCTCTAAATTTTAACAGAGATAATTTCTGACTTTCCAAGGCACCACTAAGAGGCATACCAACCTCTCAGTATCAAAAACTGAATGGAGATATTCTCTCTGAATAAAGGAAATAATAGTGTTGATGTTCTACATTAGAAAATGAAAATAAAATATCGGAGTACTCTATCTTAATCTTCCAGTGATTCTCCACACCACAAATAGCTGACCCGTTCAAAAATAGGAATCATAAAGAAACCAACTCTCAGTTACAAACATCTTCTTTAAATAAAACTCAAAACTGCAACTTAAGTACTTTTTTCTGTATCTCATTGGAGTTGAACACAAGAACATTATTCTCTTTACCTTAGCTACTAAACATTAAAAATTGGGAAACCTTAACAGACAATCCTAAAATTTCTATGGAATCACAAAGACCCCAAATTGCCAAAGCAAACTTGAGAAAGAAGAACAAAGTTGGAGGCATTATGTTCCCTGAATACAAGCTACTTTACAAGGCAATAGTAATCAAAACACTATGATACTGGCATAAAAACAGACACATAGATAAATGGAACAGAATAAAGAATGCAGAAATAAACCAACACCTGTGTGGTCGATTAAGTTACAACAAAGGAGCCAAGAATATACAATGGGAAAGGACAGTCTCTTCATTAAATGGTGTTGAAAAACTGGACAGCTACATGTAAAAAAAAAAAAAATGAAATTGGACCACTGTCTTATACCATACACACAAAATAACTCGAAATGTATTAAAGACTTGAATGTAAGATCTGAAATTAAAAGTTCCTATAAGAAGACATAGGTGGCAAGCACCTTGACATAGGTCTTGGCAATGATTTTCAGATATGACTCCAAAACAAAAGGCAACAAAAGCAAAAATAAACAAGTGAGACTACATCAAACTAAAAGGCTTCTGTACAGCATAGGAAACCATCAACGAAATGAAGAGGCAACCTACTGAATGGGAGAAAATATTTGCAAATCATAGATAGAATTCAATACCAAAAGAAATCTAATTTAAAATGGGCAGAATATTTGAATAAATATTTTTCCAATGAAGACATACAGATGGCCAACAGGTACATGAAAAGAAGTTCGATATCACTAATCATAAGAGGAATGCAAATCAAAACCACAATGAGATATCACCTTATATCTGTTAGAAAGGCTATTATTAAAAGGACAAGAAATAGTAAGTACTGGCAAAGATGTGGAGAAAAGAGAACCCTTGTGCACTGTTGGTGGGAATATAAATTGGTGCAGCCACTATGGAAAATAGTATGGAGGTTCCTCAAAAAAATTAAAAATAGAACTACATGATCCAGCATATTCTACTTCTGGCTATTTATCTGGAAAAAAAAACAAAAATGCTAACTTAAAAAAGATTTATGTACCCTCATGTTCACTGCAGCTTTATTTACAATAGCCAAGATATGGAAATAAGCTAAGTGTCCATCAATTGATGAATGGATAAAGATATGGGGGGAGTGGGTATAAGTATATATATACATACATAAACACACATACAATTGAATATTATTCAGCCATAAAAAAAAGAATGAAATCTTGCCATTTGCAACAATGGATAGACCTAAAAGGCATTATGCTAAGTGAAATACGTCAGAGAAAGACATACACTATATAATGTCACTTTTATATGTGGATTCTTAAAAACAAGAAGGGGAAAGAAAACCAAGTTCATAGAAACAGAGAGCAGACTGACGGTTGCCAGAGGCAGGGGTTGGGGTGTAAGGCAAAGTGAATGAAGGGGATCAAATGGTACCAACTTTCGGTAATAAAATAAATGATTCCTGGGGATGTAATGTACAGCATGGTGACTATAGTTTAGTTTATAACGCTATATCGCATATTTGAAAGTTTCTAGGAGAGTAAATCTTAATGTTAACCAGACTCACTGTGATCACTTTGCAATACATACAAATATCAATCATTATGTTGCACAACTGAAACTAGTATAATGTTGTAAGTCATTTGTACCTCAATTTTTTTTAAAAAGTCAAAAATAAATTTTTAAAAAGTTTGGAAAACTTGGAGGAAAAAAATGACGTAGATGATAAAGGCTCTGTACATCCCTCTGGCAACCAAATCAAAGTTATGACGGAAACAAGAAGCAAGCAGCAAGGAAAAACCACCTGGGATCTTGATAAATAAGTCACACAACTAGGGAGAAATACAAGAAAGCATTCTGCAATGGCAGAAGGTAGAATGGGGCAAGGACACAGGGCTGCCCAGTTTCGAGTGGCTGAGTGAGACGGAAGCTGTGGCAGCAGCAGAAGCCTCTTAAAGAGGTCACATCCACGAGTGGATTTTCACAGTGACAGACTTGCTCACTCTGAGCATCAGTGGCGATTTGGCTATGTGCAGGAGGCACCAGGAACTTACAGAGATATTATTGGAGTGAGGGCTGAGGTAAGACTTGCTCTGTACAGAAGTGCCAGTGGTATCCACGGCTCCCTGTTGAGCCCTCCCCTTTAACAGTGCACCAGATACAGCGCAACCACAGGCATGACGTCATCAAACCATCAAACTGGATAACAGAGGTCTCTCCTCCCAAAGGATTCCCTGAAACTCCGTCTCTTCCAACTCACGGCCCCACCTGAGCCACATCCAGGTGTGTCCTTGGGGAGTCAGGTGATTCTTGCTGAGCCAACTCCAAGACTCATATTGGTGGCAGCTGGCCTCAGTTTCTGGTGTGGCCTTTTGAGGCAACTATAAGCACAGCATCTGTGGATTGTTTGTTGAATCTTAACAGAAGGCCCCAGAGGGGCAGAGGCTTGGGCTAAATTTGACCTGCAGCTGAACCCCTCTCAGGACTGTGCCACTGAACACCTACTTCACAAATTCACACTAATAAGACCGGGAGACCTAGAAGTTTCTCTTAGTACATAGAAACAGACATGGAAAGGCAGCCAAAATTGGAAGACAAAGAAGCAGAAATAATATGAGAGAATGGAACAGAGATCCAGATATAATGGAGTCAAGTAATCTAACAGATGTAGAGTTCAAAACACTGGTTATAAATAAAGATGCTCAATGAATTTTGGGGAAGTGTAGATAAAATCGAAGAGATAAAAAACAAAAATGGTAACGGAAATTATAAAAGAGAATCAGTCTGAAATGAAGAACACATTATATGAGATGAGAAGTATATTAAATGGAATAAACAAAGTGAATTAAAAAAAGGATCAAATGCCCTATCTAGAGGACGGGAAAGCCAAGGACACTCAATCAGAATGGCAAGAGATAAGATGCCAAGACTAAAAATAATTTAAGGAGCATATGGTACACTATTAAGTGTCCAAATATCCATGTGATTGGTGTAACTGAAGAAAATCAAAATGCTGAACAGCTGTTCGAAGAAATGATGGAAAACTTCCCTAATCTGGTGAAAGAAATGGACATAAAACCCCAGGAAGCTCAGAGAATTCCAAAAATCAATGATCCAAAGAAGCCCACACCAAGACATCAATGCCAAAGGTTAAATACAAAGAAAGAATATTAAAAGCAGCAAGAGAAAAACAAATAATTACTTAGAAGGGGACACTCATAAGACTGGCAGCTGATTTCTCAAAAGAAACTATGCAGGACAGAAGGGTTTGTCACAAAATATTCAATGTGATGAAGACCCAGGATCTACAACCAAGAATATTTATCCAGCAAAGCTATCATTTAGAGTTGTAGGACAGATAAAGGGCTTCCCATTTAGAGTTGTAGGACAGATAAAGGGCTTCCCAGACAAAAATAATCTAAAGGAATTTATCACCATCAAGCCAGTATTACTGGAAATGTTGGAGGGACTTCTTTAAGAAGAAAAAGCATGTATCAAAAACAGGAATAAAGAATGGTAACAACTACATTCCTATCAATAAATATCTTAAATGAAAAAGAATTAAAAGCTCGAACCAAAAGAGAGAGGGACTGAAAAAATAAGAAAACAAGGAAAAGGAAGGGGATGGAAAAGATATTGCTTTGATGAACCTAAAAGGTATTTAAGTCAGACAGGGAAAGATAAACACTATATGATTTCACTTACATGCAGAATCAAAGGAATCAAATGAACAAACTAATCAAAAACAGACTCACAAATATAGTGGACAATTTGGAGTTGGACAGAGGGCAAGGGGGTTAAGGGGATGGGAGAATGATGTGAAAGGCTAAAGAAGTACAGATTAGCAGCTGATGGATGGTCATGGGGATGGAGAGCACAGCATAGGGAATGCAGTTGGCATTAATACATTGGCTAGGTGGCGGGTCAAGGGAGGGAGGGTGCAACTGGGGGTATTGTTTTATGAACTATGTAGATGTCTAACCAGTGTACTGTATACTTGAAACTAAATTTTAAAAAAATTTTGGAAAACTTAATGCATTAGTCTTTGAACACTGATATGCTGAAGTGGATAATGGAAACTGTTACTGTTTCGCCCCTGAAAATCCAAACCACCAAGAAGTTACAATCTCTGTCCAGTGTTGCAAATCTGTGTACCAGACTAAAGGCACTCATTTCATGATCTGGTTTTTTTAGCCAAAAGAGTTTAGTACCTTTTTCATCATAAAAAGGTTCTGCCTGGGGCGAGGGGAGTGACGGGGATAATAAGTAGTTTTTGGGCTGTCCCTCATAGTCTATACAACCTTTCATGGTATTTTTAATCAAAGGAACAGAGGTCCTAAGGTAGTCAGAGACATGAAAACAAAGGTGACTGTGAGTTACCAAATGATAGCATGCTAAGAGGTACAGTAAGTAAGAAACAAATGGCCTAGTTATCAGGGTAGAGAAAGGATAAGCTCCTTACAGGAAGGAGCAGAGTGATTTAAGGTTGTTGAAATTCTCATCTTATTAGGTTGAGCCCATATCAAATTGCCAATATCCAGCACTATTTTACCTACAAAACCAGCAATATTATTTAACTCAATCTAATACTTGGTAATGCCCTAAGATTAGCAGAGTTTAGTTAAAGTCTCTGGCTTCAGAACTTCTACATCAAAACACATTGCCCATTATACATCTCATCATGGGTTTATGACAAAGTTAGTGTCTGTAATTTTAAGAAATCTAGCATGAATAAACATCAGACTTCCATTTATCCAAGAAATCAAATGCTGTGTCCCTGCCAACAATATCTATAGATCATATTTCAGTTCAAAAGGACCTAAAATGGGTAGCTATTATATAAGAACAAATCTAACCATGCTTTCTGCGATATTCTCAGCTTAAGCCCCAATTTTCTTTTGTAGAAGGGGAATTAAGTAGTGGAAATACAAGCAAAAGAAAATAATTGCTAAGCTGGCTTCTATTAGAATAAAGGGTTCATTCTAGGCTCCCAATTTAACATCAGAAATAGAGCTCTTCCAGAATTAAGTAACATTTTAGCTCTCAGAAGAATGTAACATGGTACCCTTCCTTATCTATTAAAGGTACCCAGTGAGGACCTGTATTTTCTTAAAAATCTTAACTTAAAAATCTTAACTTTTATTTCTCCTTTCAGCTAGTTGATATGTGGTAGGCTACAAAGTTTTGTATATTTATCTGCTGACCTACTGAAGCTGGACTGGTGAGGAATCCAAGCATCAAGATATCTAGTAAAACCCTCATCATTCAATACCACCTAAAGGGAAGAAGATAAGATAAAACTTCTTGGAACAAAAGGCAAAAGTTATAGAGGCCAGCTGACTTGCCTCTCCTCTCCTGGTAATGTACCCCCAACTCCAGTTCACTGCCATATGGAGAGTGATTGGACTGCAGCAGGCAAGTAAGCCTGGAAATAGACTGAGCAGTGCTGCACTAAGGAGAGTAGTTTCTTATTTTCCATATGATACAGGTATATGCACAGCTATGACATGTACACTTTTTAATACAGGTTCGAGTCTCACACTGCAGTTCCCTCCTGTGGTCTTTGACTGTGATTGGGGTTGGGAGCTTCCTCATTAGTAAAGAGGAATAAAAAATAGAGATAAAAAAAGTAATGGATAGAGGAAAAAGTTTTAGAAATAATCCATAAATATATTTACTATATAAGAGATTAATAGTTAAGCTGTCCTAAAGAGCAAAAGTTGTCATAACATAAAAATATTCATTAATCAAGTGACTACATAGGCCCCAATCAAATATCCCTCCCACACTACTAGGTTCTGCTCTGTTGGTCATTCATCTTTCTTGAATGAGAAACACAACAGTCAATAATACAGCTGCAAATGAAATGTCAAATATTTAAAAGATGAGACTTTTCAAGAAGTCAGTGAGAATGATGTTGGAGAACTGTTCCAATCACACTCAATGCCACTGGCAAACGAAAATCTTGCAGTTAGCAAGCTAGTAAAAAATAAAATAACATAATAAAAGTGTCAAAACAAAATACAAAATGATTTACAATTAAAATATTAAGATACACTGTGGAACACCCTCGCCCTCCTACCCACACACACACCTATCCATTTTCCCCTTCCTCCTGGACACACAGGCTAGAGAGGATATTTCTCAGCCTTCTTTGCATTAGAAGGCCGTCAAAGCTAAAGCCTGTTAAAGAACAAAATTCAACTGAGTACATTTGAAGATCTAATTGACTTTATTACTTGACCCTTGAATTGGGCAGCATGACATCTAGCAACTAGAAGGGTTCTGCAATGAGCTGTGTAAAACAAAATGTTTCTGAGGCAAAAAAAAAAAGTATAAGACTAAGAAATTAAAAGAGTGGATTATTTCAGGCAAGAATACCTTCCCTGAGACAGGGGTCTTAGCAGGCAGTGTTGATTGGGAGATTCCATTCTTGTGACAGTCAGAAACTGCAATTAAGCTATTTATTAAGTTTTGGTGTGATGACATGGCTTGAAAAAAAAGTGACTCCATTTTAGCCTGTTGTTTCTTTACTTAACAAGCCAAAAGGATGTGAGCAGAGTGCTATGTGGATTATCTTCAACTTAAAGACAAACTACTTTCCCAAGATTTAGAGCATTTCCCACCTTCCCACTAGCTGTAAAGTACACATGGCAGGCTCAATTTTCCTTATGCATTCCCAGCATCATCTAAGGGAAAAGAGAAGAAATAAAATGGAACTGGAGCCTGGTCCTTGAATAACTTCATGGAGCAGGGCTGCCCCACCAGCCTAGACTAGTTAAACAACATTGTAAGAAAGAAATACACTTCCATCTTATTTTTGAAATTACATACAATGATTCTTTGTTATAGTGTCTTAACCTCTATTCTACTTGATACACCCTTGCAAAAACTGATAGCTTTCTAATGCTTTTGAAAAAATGGTCCTCTTTACACTTGTGCTGACAAATTCAAACGTAAAGTGAAGTAAATCTTTATCATGCATTTCCATCAGAAAAAAATATCTCAAGAAAACAATTAATACTTGATTCACTCTTTGTTCTAAAGGTTAGCAAGTGTAATCTAAGTGGTGCCATATATGAGATAAAATAAACATGTTTTCACTTTATTTTTCAGGATAAACTCTGAATCATACTGCGTTTTTCTTTTCTTTTACTATTTACTATGAAATTTAAGTGGATTAACGTTAAGTGACAATATTCTGGCACTAATTCTTCCCAGATGTGGGAATTTCTGAATAAAACAAATATTTCTCTTTCTGCTTCTCGCTACTTCAGAGTGAAACAATAACCAGAGAAAGCAGGCATGAATAAGAAGTGGTTTAAGTGATTTTCAGCACCTTTTACTAGGAAAAAACATGAGAATAAAGAAATTTAAAAATTATACATAAAATAATCAATTATCAATATGTATTCCTTGGCTGCAGTCTTCTAAATTGTTTTTAATGAGGAACATTCATCTATGTCAACATATTTTCTTACTGTTTTTAAAAATAGGAATAAAGAATCCAAGTCATTATTACAGTTAATTTTTTTACAGAATAAAAAAATTTTTTAACAGTTTCAAAAACAAAAACTGAGTAGGATTCAATAAATTTTAAAAGTCTTAGAGATATCTCAACTAGTTGAAATGTATGAGACATTATGGCAACCTGAATACTAACTGGATGATAATATTAAGTTTTTAAGGTAAGATTTGTTTGATGATATTAAGATTTGGTAATATCAAGATAGTGTTACATTGTTTTAGAGTTTTGGGGGTGTGGTAATGGTATTGTGATATATTTTTAAGAGTTCTCATCTTTTAGAAATACATACTGAAAATTTTAGACATAAAATAATGCCTGTGATTTGCTTCATAATCAAGTAAGGAGTACTTGGGAGTACAGACAAAATTGTTCTGGGTTGATAACTATTGAAGCTAAGTGATAAATACAGGAGTTCATTATACTATCCTATTTTTGTTTAGGTTTGGAATTTTCCATAAGAAAAAGTTTTAAAATGTTTAAGCATTTTCCCTTAAATGGTTTACCATGTTTTTGTCACCTAATACTTTGGAACTGGTAAGAAAGAGAACTGAAAAAGGTGAAAGGAGGAAGAGAAAGGGAGGGGGGAAAAAAGAACTACAGCAGACAAATAAAAGTAGAAAAAAGTGGTTGGCTCTCCTTTATAAAACGTCTTCCTCAAGGATGTTTGTACCACCCTATCTAGCTCATCATGAAAGCTCATCTAATGACTCCTTGAGTCAACGGAGCCACACAATAATATAATGTAATGTGAGGCCATCTCTTCGGACAAACAGGAATCCATGACTCTAGCAACCGAAAATAAAACCATGATCTATGCAATATTTGTCCGTGTTATAACTCTTTCCTTCCCTTTATTTCCTGTCCTTTCCCTTGTTTAAATTTCATGGAAGCAGAAATTTGCATTTTCAAGTTTACAGCATGATAAAATGAAAATTCTGCATAGATTAACATAGTCACAGAGCACAGTGGGCAGTCAGGTAAAATGTGTATATTCAAACTGCAGTCCTTTTATAAAATAATCATTAAAAAAGATCACCAAAGGTGAGCTTCAAAATTGAAACTAGAGCATACTAAAACGAGAAGGCAAACTTGACCAGAGAAATAGTTACTCTTACTTCTAAAGTTTGTGGTTACTAAAAAATTTCCAAAACTGAAATGCCAGCTATTAGATACTTGATCACTAAGAATAAAAGAGCAAACTGAAAAAAATACTAATTCCATATAAAATATTCTCATATATCACTTGCAAGAAATAAAAATCATAAACTACATCAAAAAGTACCATGAATATAAGCCATGATCTAACTACTGTTTGGAAGATGTCCAGTGCCCTTTTCCATATGCCCTCTCTAATGAAGTAATTGATAATGCACTTTTCCATTCTTCGTTCTAACCATCATTGTCATTACATGGCCCATTTATGACATGTAATGCTCCTGTTTTTAAAAATGGATCCAAGTTCATTGACACTCCCCCATTAAGGGTCAGAGTCTACATCTCTTTCACCTTGAATCTGAGTGGGATTTTGACTCCTTTGACTAATATAATACACAGAAGGGACATTATGTGACCTCTGAGGCTAGGTCAGAAAAGGCCAAGTAGCTCCTGCCTAGCTCTTCTGGACTCTCATTCTTTCAACCGTCCCTTTTAGAACCGAGCTACCATGCTGAAAGAAGCTCTCACCAAATGGAGAAGCCACTTATAGGTGTTCTAGCGCAGAATTTGAATAGATATCAGCCTTCAAATCATCCCAGCCTGGGTGTCAGATATATGAGTGAGAGAAACTTCAAATGATTCCAGCCTCAAGCTGTTTGATTCGTTCCATCTATCAAGATTTTCAAGACAAAAAGCACATTGTGGAATAGACACCTTTCACCATCCAATTTTATTTTTAATAGTATTTTCAAGTATACAGTACATTGGTTAGATATTTACATGGTTTATGAAGTGATCCTTTTGATTACTGTAACACCCAACTCTACATATAGTCATTATAGTACTATTGACTATATTCCCTATGCTGTACTTTACGTCTCCCTGACTATTTTGTAACTACTAATTTGTACTTCTTCATCCCTTCACTTTTTCGCCTAGCCCCACAATCCCCTTCTCCTCTGGCAATCACCAAATTGTCCTCTGTATCTGTAAGTCCATTTTCATTTAATTTGTTCCTTTTGTTCCTTAGATTCTGCATACAAGTGATATTATATGATATTTATTTTTCTCTGACTTACTTCACTCAGCATAATATCCTCCATGTCCATCCATAACATTACAAATGATAGGATTTCATGTATTATGGCTGAGTAATATTCCATTGTATATATGTACCACATATTCCTTATCCAATCATCTATTGAGGGGCAATTACATTGATTCCAAATCTTGGCTATTGTGAATAGTGCTGCAGTAAACATAGAGGTGCATAGATCAATACAAATTAGTGTTTTGGTTTTCTTTGGATAAATACCCAGAAATGGAATTACTGGGTCAAAAGGTACTTCTATTTTTAATTTTTTGAGGAACCTCAAAACTGTTTTCCATAGATCATATCAGTAGATGCAGAAAAAGTGTTCCACGAAATCCAGCAACCATTTATGATAAAATCTCTCTGCAAAGTGGGAATAGAGGGAACATACCTCAACATAAGAAAGGCCATATTATGACAAACATACAGCTAACATCATACTCAGTGAGGAAAGGCTAAAAGCATTTTCCTTAAGATCAAGAACAAGACAAGAATGCCCACTTTCAACACTCCTCTTCGACACTGTATTGGAAGTCTGAGCCACAGCAATAAGACAAGAACGAGAAATAAAAGGTATCTGAATTGGAAAGGAAAAAGTAAAATTGTCATTATTTGCCAATGACATGATACTATATATAGAGAACCCTAAAGATTCCACCAAAAAACCATTAGAACTGATCAATGAATTCAGTAAAGTATCAGGATCAAAATTAATACTCAGAAGTTGGTTGCATTTTTATATACCAATGATGAACTTTCAGAAAGAGAAATTAAGAAAACAATCCCATTTATAAGTGCATCGAAAATGATAAAATACCTGGGAATCAAATTAACCAAGGACGTAAAAGACCTGTTCTCAGAAAATTGTCATTGGAAAAAGAAATTGAATACATGTAAATGGAAGCATATACCATGCTCATGGGTAGGAAGAAACAACGTCATTAAAATGGCCATACTACCCAAAGCAATCTATAGTTTCAGTGCAATCCCTATCAAAATACCAATGACATTTTTCAGAGAGCTAGAACAAATAATCCAAAAATTTATATGGAACCATAAAAGATCCCGAATAGTCACAGCAATCTTGAGAAAGAATAAAGTTGGAGATATCACACTACCTGATATCAAACTGTACTACAAGCTATAGTACGTTTCTAGGAATGTTTCCATTTCTTCCAGATTGTCCAATATGTTGGCCTATAATTGCTCATAGTATTTTCTTATAATTCTTTGAACTTCTTTGAGGTCCATAGTTACTTCTCCTCTTTCATTTCTGATTTTATATATATGGGTCTTCTTTTTTTCTTGTCAAATCTGGTTAAAGGTTTATTGATTTTGTTCATCTTTTCAAAGAACCAGCTCTTACTTTCATTGAGCTTTTATATTGTTTCATAGACTCTATCTTGTTTATTTCCACTCTGATCTTTATTATTTCTTTCCTTCTACTCACTTTGGGCTTTGTTTGCTGTTCTTTTTCTAGTTCCTTTAGGTGTAATATTAGATTTTTTACTTGAGATTTTTCTTATTTCTTGAAGTAGGCCTGTATTGCTATGAACTTCCCTCTTAAGACTGTTTTGCTGTGTCCCATAGATTTGGGGTCACTGTATTTTCATTTTCATTTATCTCAAGGTATCCTTTGATTTCTTTCTTGACCTCATTGTTAACCCATTCATTTAGTGGCATGTTATTTAGCCTCCATGTGTTTATGTATTTTTCAGCTTTTTCTTGTAGCTGATTTCTAGTTTTATACCATTGTGGTAAGACAAGACACTTGATATGATTTCAGTCTTCCTAAATTTGATGAGATTTGTTTTGTGGCTTAATAAATGGTCTATCCTGGAAAATGTTCCATGTGTACTTGAGGAGAATGTATATTCTACTGCTTTGGGGTGAAACACTGAAGATATCAATTAAATCCATCTGGTCGCGTGTGTCATTTAAGGCTGCCGTTTCCTTGTTGATTTTCTGTCTGGAAGATCTGTCTATTGCTGTCAACAGGGTATTAGAACTTCCAGCTATGAGGGTATTACTGTTGAGCTCTCCTTTTGTGTCAGTCAATAATTGCTGTATATATGTAGGTGCTCCAGTGTAGGGTGCATATGTTTACTACAGTTATGTCCTCTTGTTGTATTGATCCCTTTATTATTATATAATGACCTTCTTTGTCTCTTACTATATAGCCTTTGTTTTAAAGTCTATTTGTCTAAGTATTGCTACCTCAGCTTTTTTTAATTTCCATTTTCATAAAATATCTTTTTCCATCCCTTTACTTTCAGTTTGTCTGTGTCATTTGATCTGAAGTGGGTCTTCTATAGACAGCATAGGTAGGGGTCTTGTTTTCTTATCCACTCAGCTAACATATGTCTTTTGATTGAAGCATTTAATCCATTTACATTTAAAGTAATTATTGATAGTACATAGCTGTGCAATTTTATTCTTCATATTTATGTGTTTTTTTCCTCTCCTTTTTACAGAAGTCATCTTAACATTTCTTGTAAACTGGCTTGTTGGTGATAAGCTCCTTTAGCTTTTTCCAGTCTGGGAAGCTCTTATCTCACCTTCCATTTGAATTGATAGCCTTGCTGAGTAGAGTAGTCTTGCTTGTAGGTCACTGATTTTCATCACTTTGAATATTTCTTGCGGTCTCCTCTGGCCTGCAAAATTTGTTGAAAAATCAGCTGGCATTCTTATGGGAGTACTCTTGTAAGTAATTAGCTGCCTCCTGCTGCTTTTAAGATTTTCTTTTTGTCTTTAACCTTTGGCATTGTAGTTATGTTGTGTTTTACTGTGGGTCTGTTTTGATTCCTCTTGTTTGGGATTCTTTGAGCTTCCTGGACTTAAATATCTAATTCTTTTACCAGATTGGGGAAATTTTCTGTCATTATTTCTTCAAATAGGTTCTCAAGACCCTGCTCTCTCTCTTCTCCTTCTGGTACCCCTATGATGTGGATGTTGGTACACTTGATGTTGTCCAAGAGTTCTCTTAAAATTCCCTCATTTTTTGATTCTTTTTCTTTTTTGCTGTCCCTATTGGGTGTTTTCTACTACCTTGTTTTCCAACTCACTGATTTGATCCTCTGCTTCATCTAATATACTATTGATTCTTTCTACTGTATTCTTCATTTCGGTTATTTTATTCTTTGTTTCTGACTGGTTTTGTATGGTTTCTATCCCCATTTTTATGCTTACTATCTCTATTGATGGTCTCAATGAGCTCATCTATTCTTCCTCTAAGTTCATTGAGTATCCTTATAACCAGTGTTTTGAACTCTGTGTCTGATAGGTTGCTTGCCTTCATTTCATTTAGTTTTTTTTTCTGGAGTCTTCTCCTGTTGTTTCATTTGAGAAATGTTTGTTTTCTCATATTAGTTGCCCCTCTGTGTTCATTTCTATGTATTAGGAAGATTTACTATGTCTCCTAGCCTTGGCCAGATGATCTTATGTAGTAAGTGTCCTGTGTGGCCCAGTGGCCCAGTCTCCCTGGTCACCTTTGCTGGGGGCTCTGAGCATGTTCCTTGTGTGAGTTGTATATGTTTTCCTGTTGTAGCTAAGCTCTGATTGCTGTTAGTACATCAGTGGATGGGACTGACTCCCAGGCTGACTGGCTGTGGGGACTGGCCATGCCCATAGGATATAAGATGCTGTGTGGGGGCTGACCTCTCAGAGCGGGATTCACTCCAGCAAGCTCTTATACTTGTGGTGATCACCTTTTGCGTACACTGCTTATAGGTTACTCAGGTGGTGCTCCTTTGTGGGCTGACACCAGCTTCCAGGTGTTTTGGTTCCATGGCCCCCTGGGAGGGGCTCCTGTGTAGGCTAAAGTAAGCCACTGCCTTTGATTGCTCAAGATTACCTGGTAGGAGCTACAAAGCAATCTGCCAGTGGTTGCTGCCTATGCTGATCTGGAGGCAAGTGGGAAAGACAAAGCTGCAAGCCAAGGACCAGCTACTTCCAGTACCAAGCCTGGGGGGGTGGCTTAGCAAAAGGACCAGTGCACCTCAAAGCCTGAGTCTGCCTGCCAGCTACCCATAAGACACCACAGCTAGAAGAGCCTTTGGGTGGTATGCAAGTTGGGTGGGGCGGGGACCCAGGGAGTCACCTGGGTAATGTGAGCCAATTTCACTCAGCCAGTGTAGTCAGTTTTCATGCCAGTGCTGAATCTGTGGTTTCTTATAAAAGTCTCAGATCGCAGCTACTGTCCGCCTTGGGCCCCGCAGACACCCAAGACCTGGTCAAGAAATATTGTAGCTTGAGATGGGGCTTGTGGCCCGTCAGTGAAAGGCTTTCTCTCAGGATGCATGGGCCATGCACAAGCTGCATGAGCTGAGGACTATTGTTTGCTGTCGAATTTGCCGCCCAGGGAAAGCACAGGGTGGGGCTGGCTGCCTGAGAATGGGCTTGCCGCAGGTAATCTGGGGGTTGGGTGGCGTGGGGGCTCAGGGAGACATGGAGTAGAGCAAGCCATTCTTGTCAGGCCAATACTGAATCAGAATTATTGCTCATGCTGAGCCCGCGGCTCCCGCTAAAGTCACAGATCATGGATATGCCAGTTGCCTTCCATGTCAGGCCCAGACTCCTACAATCTACCAAGAGACAGGCCAGTGGCTTGCCACCAAAAATCTCTTCTCAAATATGTGGGCTGCGCTCAGGCCACACAAGCCAAGGGTTGTTGCCAGTGACAAATGCATGGCCCAGGAAGGCACAAGGCAGGGCCAGCTGCCCAGTAATGGGCCTGCAATGGGAAATTTGTGGGTTGGTTGGGACGGGGTCCCAGGGAGAAACAGAGTGGAGCAAGCCCATCTCACCAGACCAATGCGCAGCTTCAGAATTGGCTGTGCAAAGGGTGGGGGAGAAGGTGGCTCAACACAGGCAAGATGGCACCTATCTGTAGATTACCCAGGAGGGGGGCCTGACAAAGGAACAATGGTGGCTGTCCCTCCAACACTTGCCCCAGAGCCACATAACTAAGTCTTTCTCTGTATGTCTCTTGCACCTCCTGAGCTGCTGACCCTCTGCCTGCACCGAGGGTGAGTGTCTGTGATGCGTGAGTCTATGCACTGGCCTTTTGAGATGGAAGTCTGGGTTTTCAGATTCCTTTCATCTCACCCAAATGGCCAGAATCCCCCCTGATTTTTACAGTCAGATTTTGTGGGAACACCTCTTCCCTGGTCTGGAACCCTGGGTTAGAGAGCCCCTGTGTGGTGCTAGGGCCCCTCGTTCCTTCAGCGGGGGCCTCTGCAGCCACGCTCTCCCTCCCAGTGCTCATTCACCACGTACAGATACAGAACCAGCCCACTTCATGTCTCTGTCCCTCCTACGAGTCTTGGTGTGGCTTTTTATTTATATCCTCAAATGTGTGTTATGATCAGCTAAACAAGGGGTCCCCTACCTCTGAGCCACAGACCAGTACCGGTCTGTGGCCCATTAGGAACCAGGCCACATAGCAGGAAGGGAGTGGTGGGCAAACAAGTGAAGCTTCATCTGTATTTGCAGCCACTCCCCAGAGCTAACATCACTGCCTCAGCTCCACCTCAGATCATCAGGCATTAGATTCTCATGGGAGTACTAGTCTCTAGTGCCAAAAAGGTTGAGGACTGCTGAGCTAGAGTTCAGGTAGTTCTCCACGTTGATTGTTTTATAATTTGATTGTAATAATAATGCAGTCCTGGGAGAAGGTGAATCCTGATTTTACCTAGTCCATCGTACTGACCCCTACTTTTTTTTTATTTTTATTTTCCAATGAGAGTTGACATTGCACCACCCAATTCTTAACTTATAGAATCTATAAGTGTGATAAAATGGTGATTGTTATTGCAAGCCTTTAAGTTTACAGTGGTCTTCTTACATAGCAATAGATTACTGGGATGTATATCATTCTTGACAAACCCATTCTCATTTAATTCATCTCTAATCCCTGTCAGCTTTCTTTCTTCTTTCCTCTAAATGTTTCTTCTTCTTCACTCATCATTTTTCCAATTCATGAGAATAGTCCACAGAATAGTTTCAGACATTCATGTAATCATTTATTTTGACATCTGTTATACAACATAAATGGATAATCTGAACAAAAAATTCATACTATAATACTTAATAGCTAAATCAATCTTAAAAAGAAATAAGAATAAAGTTGAAGGACTCACATTCCCAACTTCAAAACTTATTACAATATTACAATAATCCAAATAGTGTAGTACTACATAAGGACAGATATATAGAGCAATGATATAGAATTGAGTCCTGAAATAATCTCATACGTCTACAGTCATTTGATTTTTGACAAGGGTGTCAATATCATTCAATGAGAAAAGATTATTGTTGTGATAACTGGATATGAATGAATTTGGACCTAACATCACACCATATACAAAAATGATCTCAAAATGTATCAAAGGCTTAATGTAAAAATGAAAATTATAAACCTCTTAGAAGGAAACATAGCTGTAAATTTTCATGACCTTAGATTAGGTAATGGTTTCTTAAACATGACAATAAGAGTGTAGGCAGCAAAAGAAAATTGATAAATAGGACTTCATCGACTTAAAAACTTTTGTATGTCAAAGAACACTACCAAAAAAGTAAAAAGACAACCCACAGAATGGGAGAAAATATTTGCAAGTAATAAATGTGGTAAGGGCGTAGTATCCAGAATACATAAATATTTACAATAGCAATAAAAAATTAAAATTAAAATTAAAAAAAAAAAAACACAAGAAAAAAATGGCATGGATAATAAAGGCTCTGTTCATCCCTCTGGCAACCAAATCAAAGTTGTGATAGAAACAAGGAGCAGCAGCAAGGAAAAATCACCAGGGATCTAGAGGAACAAGCCACACAACTAGGGAGATATCTACAAAATCACCCTGCAATGGCAGAAGGTAGGAAAGCGCGAAGACACAGGGCTGCCCAGTCTTGATCAGCTGAGTGAGATGGAGGCTGTGGTAGCAGTAGATGACTCTTAAAGGGGTTGCATCCGCGAGTGGATTTTCACGGTGACAGACCTGCTCACTCTGAACACCAATGCCGATTCAGCTGCATGCAGCGGGCACCAGGGACTTACAAGGAGACATTGTCAAAGTGAGGGCTGAGGCAAGACTCGCTCTGTACAGAAGTGCCTGCAGTATCTATTGTTCCTAGTTGAGCCCTCCCCCCTACTAGTGCACCAGGCACTGTGCCACCATAGCCATGATGTCATCAAACTGGATAACAGAGGTCACTCCACCCAGAGGATTCCCTGAAACCCCGCCTCCTCCAACTTGTGGCCCACCCAAGCCAATCCAGGTATAGCCTCAGCAGGTCAGGTGCTCCTTGCTGAGCAGCACCTAAACTCACACCGGAGGCAGCTGGCCTCAGTTTCTGATGTGGCCTTTTGAGGCAACTATAAGCACAACATCTGTGGATTGCTTGCTGAATCTTAACAGGTGGCACTGGAAGGGCAGAGGCTTGGTCTAAATTTGGCCTGCAGCTGAACCCCTCTCAGCTGCAGTAGGTGTTCTCTACCACTGAACACCTACTTCACAAATCCACACTAATGAGACCGGGAGACTTAGGAGCTTTGCTTAGTACATAGAAACAGACACAGAAAGGCAACCAAAATTGGAAGACAAAGAAACAGAAACAATATGAGAGAACAGAACAGAGATCCAGATATAATGGAGCCAAGCAATCTAACAGATGCAGAGTTCAAAACACTGGTTATAAATAAAGATGTTCAATGAACTTTTGGGAAGCATAGATAAAATCAACAAAGAGATAAAAAACAAAAATGGAAATGTAAATTATAAAAAGGAATCAGTCTGAAATGAAGAACACATTATGAGATGAGAAGTATATTACATAGAATAAACACAGGAATAAACAGAGTGAATAAAGAAAAAGATCAAATGCCCTATCTAGAGGATGGGAAAGCCAAGGACACTCAATCAGAATGGCAAGAGATAAGATGCCAAGACTATGAAAATAATTTAAGAAGCACATAGGACACTATTAAGGGTCCAAATATCCATCTGATTGGCGTAACTGAAGAAAATCAAGATGTTGAGCGGCTGATTGAAGAAACAATGATGGAAAACTTCCCTAACCTGGTGAAGGAAATTGGACATAAAATCCCAGGAAGTTTAGAGAATTCTAAAATTCAGGGATCCAAAGAGGCCCATACCAATACATCATAATTTAAATGCCAAAGGTTAAATGCAAAAAAAGAATATTAAAAGCAGGGAGGTTCCATAGAGTAGTGGTTAGCATGGCTGCTTTACACGCAGAATGTCCTGGGTTCATACCCCAGTCGAGCCACAGTCAATACCCTGAGCACACTGGGCCCCAGTTGTGCCAGGCCCCCTGGGTGTGCCAGGCCCTGGGTGTGTTCCGTAAGCACATGGGACAAGATGCCTCACCTTCAGAGATCCAGTTTTTAAGGGGAGACGGCAACATCCACAGGTCAGGGGTGGAAGCTGGGGGCAGGGGGGAATAAAAAAAGAATATTAAAAGCAGCAAGAAAAAAACAAATAATTACATATAAGGGAACACCCATACAACTGGCAGCTGATTTCTTAAGAGAGACTATGCAGGACAGAAGGGCTTAGCACAAAATATTCGATGTGATGAAGACCCAAGATCTACAACCAAAAATAATTTACCCAGCAAAGCTATCATTTAGAGTTGAAGGACACATAAAGAGCTTCCCAGACAAAAATAATCTGAAGGAATCTATCACCACCAAGCCGGTATTACAGGAAATGTTGGAGAAACTTCTTTAAGAAGAAAAATCATGTATCAAAAACAGGAATAAAGAATGGTTACAACTACATTCATAAGTACCTTAAATGAAAAAGTGCTTCAACTAAAAGACAGAGTAACTGAAAGATGAAGAAAACAAGACCCCTACATATGAAAAAGAAGGGGATGGAAAAGATTGCCTGATGGACCTAGAAGGTATTTAAGTCAGACAGAGAAAGATAAACACTACATGATTTCACTTATATGTGGTATTTAAGGAATAAAAAGAACAAACTAATCAAAAACAGAAAAAAAAAACACGTACGATTTTAAAATGGATGAATGGACTTAAATAGGCATTTCTCTAAAGAAGATGTGCAAATGAGCAATAAACACAAGAAAAGATGCTTAACATCTTTAGTTATTAGGAAAATATAAATCAAAACCACATGGGATACTACTTCAAACACACTAGGATGGCTATAATTTTTAAAAAATGGAAAATAGGAAGTTTTAACAAGTATGTGGAGAAATCAGAACCTTCATCCACTGCTGGTGGGAATGTAAGCTGGTAGCTCCTCAAAAGTTAAGCATAGAGTTAACATATAACCCAGCTTTTCCACTCATAAGTAAACATATATTCACACAAAACATATATTGAAAACATATATTCACACAAAAACTTGTAGATGAATGCTCACAGTGGTATTACTCATAATAGCCAAAAAGTGGAAGCAACCCAAATGTCCACCAACTGATGAATGGATACATATATCTATAATGGAATGTTATCCCACCATAAAATAGAAATGAAGTACGGATAAATGACACGATGTGGATGAATTTTGAAAACATTATACTAAGTAAAGGAAGCCAATCACAAAAGGCCACATGTTGTGTTGATTCCATTTATATGAAGTGTCTAGAATAGGTAAATCCATAGGGATAGAAAGTGATTAATGTTGGAATAGAATGAGGGAAGAATTGGGGGGCATAAGGCTTCTTTTTGGAGTGATAGAAATCTTCTGTGGTGCTGGCTGCACAACTTTGTAAACATACTAAAAACTACTGGACTGTACTATCCAAAATGGTTCGGATGGTGAGGTTTTTGTTACCTGAATTTATTCTCAAAAGAAAATTAAGAGAAACTATATGCATAACATGTAAAAAATATACAGATGAGAATTTAAAGTAAAAAGAGAAATCAGAAAATGAAAGGCAGAAAAAAAGAGAATGGAACCAAAGCTTATGTGGGGGATGGTTCTCACATCGGCATATAAGGCAAGACCTGAATACAGTCAAAATTAGCTTTGAATACTTCACAGGAGACATGGACCACACTGGAGACTGACTCTCTCTCTTTGGATAAATCCAACACAGCATTGACAGAAATGTCCACTAGCACTGAAAGTTATGTCAGTTAGCTTTTGATGAGTGCAACAACAACAACAACAACAAACTCTATAATTAATAGTATAAAACCAATAAAAATTTATTAGTTCTTATGATTCTGTAAATTAGAATTCTGCTATCTAGGGTAGCCTCACTCACATTTCTGACACTTGTAGGTTATCAGCCAGGGCACCTCAATTTCCTTCCATGTGGGCTCTTCAACAAAACAACTTGGGTTTATTCATATAGTTTACAGGGTTCTTGAGAAGAGCAATAAGAAAGCGAGCTCCAATACACAACACATTTCATGTCTCTGAAAGCTTTATTTTTGTTGTTGTCTCATTGGTCAAAGGAAATCACATGGTCACACTCAGCATCATATGGAAGGTGACTACTCATGGTGGAGTAGATATAGGGAGGGGAATTATAGAGGCCTTTTTGAAAACAACCTAGCACAGAAAAAAAAATTGATTATTGTTCTTTTAGTTTAGCATTAAAGTACTTGGCTTGGACTTGGAGGACAGTTTGTGTGAAAAAGTACTTTAATCACTAAAATCACATTCAGCACTGATGCTCAGCACTGATCAGTGAGATGCTCAAGAAAAATCTTTGCAAACTAAGACAGCTGAGGAAGCAGTTAGTTCATATATCTCCCAATGTATACATCCTCTGGAATGCTTAGCCTTCATAATGGTGAGTAGAATCATTCACACTCATTAAACTGTTTTTGATTTTCTCTCCTTTCTTTGTGACCCATAGAGTTGAATTCCCCTAAGTCAAATGCACATATGCTATAATTCTACTATGCACTGATAACCAGGACACTGAGACATTTATTCCAATTGTGCATTAAATCTGGAGCTTCTCAAAATCCAGGGAACAAAGGATACCATAATGCCTCACAGAACAATAATTTTTTTAAAATATATACCAATTTATCAAAAACTAAAAAATTTAAAAAAACTTTCCCTATCATTAAATTCTAAGGAGAAACTAGTTTGTGGGGTCATAAAGAATAATGAAAAATATTACATGATACATCTTCAAAAGAAGTTTGAGAAGAAATTATAAAAACATTCCTCACCTGATTGTTGTTTATATTAACACTTAATAATAGCTTAGTAAACAAAGCCTTATAAAAAGCATTTCTATGTGGACTGAGCTAGTAGGTTACTTTCTTGTTAACTAAAGAAATAGGAATAAAGTACAGAGATAGGTAAATAGGTAATATGATCCTTGGTCTATATCTGTTAAATATTATCTCAAACTCACTTTCAGCAAAACTTGAATGAAATTCATTTTAAGAGTTATTCTCCAACATGTGACAGAAATGTAACTATTATGTTAATAATGTAATATAATGTTAATATAACATAATATACACATTTGATGTAAAATTTTTTTAAAGGCTAATATGTACCTTCCCTATAGGCCAAGTATTTTCAGATGTACCCTCCTGAATGACCCAACGTTAGGGAAAACACCAACAGTCCCAAAGATCTACAGCATCACACGGAGCATTTACATTTTGAGATTCCAACTTTATCTGATTTAAACCCTACTTCTTGACTTCATGATATTTCTGCTAACATTGGTATATATAAGATTGCTATATATAAGAATTATTAAGACTCTGGCAAGTGTACTTTTCAGTATTATGTCTGCCAGATGAGAAAGCTCTAAAAGGTACAATGTGAGTTGCATAAAAAAATGTTAATATTTTAAAGAAGTGAAATAGCAAAGCAGATTCAAAGCAATTGAACAAAAACCTTTCAAGGCCATTAAGACACTCTGAGATGGCACTGAATTTTTTCACACTATTCTCACCCAACACACACAGAGCACATACCCAAGAAGGGCTGATGAAAATAGTTGCTTAAATATCACCAAATGTACACTTGAACTTACAAAAAACACATTTTAAACTACCATTTATTTAATACATTTGCTCTATATTATTCTTTAAAGTGGAAGTTCCACTGGATTAAAAAGCAAAACTCCTATGACTTAGCTGGAACTCTAGAATATGTGCCATGTCTAAGATCCACAGAACTACATACCAATCACCCTAAGGTCTGCTGGTCTGTGCAAAAATGGTTATACCTGCATTGCTGGAGGCAACTGTATCTTTATGTTGATCAAAACATCAAGTCATACTGGTATGAGACCTCGATGAGGAAGTGGCACATTAATTGACATTTCCTTCTTAGTTCTGCTCAGGACCTGCTCAACTTGCTACCCATATCAAAATCTAAGAAACTGAATTTACCAGTTTCACTATCATCATAAGAAACACCGAGCACCACCTATGGAGCAGAATAATTCCAAAGAAGTCTCTTCTCCACAACAGTAGCCGAGTGAGCCTAATACAGAGGCCTCAACCTGCCAGTCTGACAACAGAACTCATATATGTCCCTACCCATACATAATGGCTAAAACTGTTCTAACGATGGATATACACTTTCGTTCCAAAATTAGAAATAAAATATAGAATGCAAATACCTCTGAAATAGGTAACATACACACTAAAGTTTATTCTAAATTCTCAGTCCCATCCTCTCTTGCCACTCCAGATATTTCTGGCCTGCAGTTTCCCCCTCTCTTCAATGCACATGACCCCTCTCTACTGGATCTTCCCCTTTGACACACTTACATTAAGTATCACTTATGTTTCCAAACATAAACCATTGCCTTGACCCATATTCGCCTCCAACTATCCCATCACTTCTTAGTTTCTTACAGCACAAGTTCTTGAAAAATGGAATTAGGGTTGCTATCTCTACGTCTCATTCCTTCGGCCACTCCAGCTGAGGTTCTATCTCCATCATTCCACCAAGACTGCATTTGTCGAGGTCACCAAGGATCTTCTTGTTGCCAAATCCAATAGTCACTTCTCAGTTCTTACCTTACCTGACCTCCCAGTAGTGTTTAACACAGCTTACCATACTCTCCTTGAACTGCTTAGTTTCTCCTGGTTCCCTGTGACACAAAGTTTCCTAGATTTTTCTCCAGTCTTAGAAGTGCGCTGTCTTAGTCTCCTTTGCTGGCTTCTACTTTTATGCTTTACTTCTAAACACCGGTGTGTATCTGGGCTTGCTTCACTTCTTCATCTCTACTTTTTTCTCAGGGGTGGCCTCATGCACTTCCATGGCTTAAAATACCACCTATATGTTGATAACTCGGAAATCTACATCTTCAGCCCTGTTCCCAAGAACCTCAGATTTATATATTCAATTGCAAACCTGATGTCTTTATTTGAATATCTAACAGGTATTTCAAACATAACATTACAAAAACAGAACTCTGGATATTCTCAAAAAAACTTGCTCTTTACCTAGTCTTTGCCACCTGGGTAAATGGCTTCATTATCTCCCCTGCTGCTCAGCCAATGATCTAAGAGCTATCTTTGATTCATTCCTCTCTCTCTCATACTTCAAATCTAATCCATCAGCATGTTCTTTGGACTATACCTCCAAAACATTCTAAACCTGAACATCCAAATCTCTACTTCACTCCTCATGTTATTGTAATAGATTTCACTAATGGCTCTAATTTTTCACACCTTCCTGTAAATTTTCAGACTTCTCTGTGTTCCTGCCCTTTGGCAATACCCTTCCACGTGTAACTTGATTTGACCAATGGGACAGTAGCAAACTTGACATAAGCTAAGGCTTTAAAATATGCCTGCTTGTTTCTACTTCCTCTCTTGCTTCTTTGTGATCACCATAAGAATATGACTGGGACAGCCTGAGAATAAACCCAGGCTAGCCTACTACACAGATGTGACATAAACACAAAGGAGAGCAGAGTTCTCCCAGCCATCTCAGTTGAGGCCACCCTAGATAGTGGCTAGCCAGCTGTTCCTCCCAAACACATTAGAGAACCCAGGCAACATCACAGAGCTGCCTACCTGACCCACAGTTGATTACAGACACATGGGCAAGACCAGTCAGGATTAGCTGAGTCTGGCCCAGAGCAAACATCAGTTCATGTCTTCAGTCCTCCTTAAACCTTCAATGGCTTCCCTGCACTTGGACGAAAACCCAATTTCCTTAACCCAGCATACCACCTATTCGTCCAACCACATCTACTATCACTCTTCCTCAGGCCACTATAATTCTACCACACCAGGCCTTTTTTCTGTTCTTCAAACAGCAAATGCATGGCATGGAGGAGTCATTGCACATGATGTTCTCTCTACCTAGAAAATCATTATTCCACTTGGTCTCTTTAGCTCCCTATCTAGCCAACAGCTTCTTATAACTCAAATTTCAGCTTAAATGTCACTTTTGCAAAAAGGCCTTCCATTAGCTCCCCAATCTAAAGTAGACAACCAGTCACTCTTAGATCCCTATTTTAATTTGTTGCATCTTAGCATTACGTGACATTTTTCTTGATTTTTTTTTTATTGTGTGTTCTCTCCAATTGATTCTAATTTCCAAACGAGTAGGAACCTAGTCTGTGTATTTGCACCTGAATCCTCAGCCCCTAAAAAAAGTTCTTCGTATAGTAGGTACTCACTAAATATTTTGATGAGTGATATCTGACTTATGGACTAAATGAATGATCGGATTCTTTCTGAGATCAGGCTTTTACAAAGGAGAAGGAGCCAGGCAAGTTGAAATGGCAAGGGAGAAAAGACAGACTGATTCTGAGAGGAAAGTCTAGAAGCTAAGTAAATATTGCTATTATAAAATGAAGTAAAGAGTTTCAACTCTGAAAACAGCCTAGAACAGAAGCTTGGCTCTGAGCCTTTCTAGCTGTGTAAACACAGACATGCTACTCACCTCTCTGAGCTTGCCTCCTCATCTATAAGATGGGGTAATAATTACTACCTCACGGAGTTGTTGTAAAAATTAAATAAGAAAATATATAAAGTGCTTAGCATAGATCACGAAAATTACTTATCATTAATGATGGCAATGATGATGATGATGGTGCTGGTAATACATAAGTCAAACCTGCTATTATTGATTAAATTGGCATAATCTGTAGTATCTTGCTCAAGCTGTTGAGTCTATCTAATTTTTTTTTTCAGTTTTCAGGCATTTCAAATTGTCCCTTCTCACCAAGAATGGACTGAGTATAAGATCTAGAGCCAGATGAGCTGGAGTACTGCCACTAATTAGCTGGGTGACCTTGGGCAAGTCACCAACTTCCCAGACCTGTAAGTTATTTTGTCATCATTAGCTCTTTCCATGCCCAAGGCAGGAGGTAAAGAAAACATTCTGCAAAGAGGTAGAGGGATTGGTGTAACATAGAGACATGGAGGCAGAGCAACAGGCAGGCAAATCACTACATTCCATTCCAGAGCACAAACAGGGATATTTAAACACCTTAACTCAAGGCTTCCCAAACTGTGTTTCTCAGAACCTGTCAGATTATACCAAACTATAATCTCATAAAGGCAGGGACATTGGCTAATTTTATTCTCTGATATAGGACCAGTGGCCAGCACAGTGCCAAAAACATACTATCACAGTATATGTTTACCACATGCTTGCTGAATGAATGAAAAAATACGTTCAGAAAAAGCTCAGTTAAACAAGGTAAAGCTGGTTTCTTGAGTGTATTTCTCAGAGCCTTTAATAAATGAACAGACGTTGTGAATCACATAGACTGCAGCATTTCCCAATCTTATTTGATCATAGAACTCTTTATATTTCCCTTTAACCTTATTAACATCTCCCAGAGTTGTAATATTCTATAAAACAGTTTGAGAAACATCTTAAGCTTACATAATTTAAGTCGTTTTTACTATCATAAAATAAAGCTACCTTATTCTTTATACACAAGGTAATTAAAAAGCCAACTAATTTGATTCATATCTAGTATGCAGCTGTTTTCTCCCAGCATCCTACATCTTCAAATCATCTGTCACCAGACAGGGCTACAATCTCTCCTATCTCTTAAGCAAGTGTCTTGCCTGGTTTCTCCACTCTGCTCCCTGCTCTAACGAGTCTGCTCTGCAAATCCTTCCACCTCTTCTTCCACTATCCTTTCTCTCTACATTCCTAGTCTCATGACCTTTCTTAAACTGCTTTAATTACTCCCTTTCTCCTTTTACAATCAACCCAACAAAGTTTCAGTCTTGTCATGCACAATATCATCCCACCTCTGAAGTACTTTTAAAAATACTTCTCCCTTTTATAATAAAAGCTGTTCCTTCTTTTGTAGTCTCCACATTAGACCCTCCTTAGGGTCATTCCTTAATTTTAAGTAAATATAATCACATCAAATCCCATCGGGGTTCCCTCTTTCCTTCCTACAACTTATTTCTAAGTGCTTAAGCAAGTAAACACATGGGCATTTTCACATCTCCATGCCTTTGTTTGAGTTGTTATCTCTGCCTGGAAGAATACCTGTTGAAATCCTATTCATTTTTTAAGGTTCAGATCACAGGTAATCTCTTTATGAAGTCTCCCTTACTTTCCGCTCCCACCACAATTAACTACTCCCCAGGCAATTGTGCAACTTACCACAGGCATATAGTTAGTTGTATATATGAATGCAGAGATGACAGAATTGGGAGAGAAGACACAGAACCAGGTGAGTCCATCAAGGACAATGACCAAGAGGATGGTGGCAAAAGGAAAGACCAGGAGGGTATTTGCATGAATGGCTTGAATGCTAAAGAAGGGGTTTTTCATGACTTGCAAGTAGCAAAGGGAAGCCAGGAGAAGGCCACAGCAGACAGAGCTACAGAGAAGGGAATCTGCTCATTCTGTGAAAAGGCTGGGGATGTGGAAGGGTTGATTCACAATGGAACAATGCCTTCAAAGGGCCCTTGGAAAGATTTGGAAAGAAGCCAGCAGAAGGACAGAAGTTTAGAATCACAGGGAAGTTGAGAGTACTTAAGAAGATAGCTGATCGAAAAGACTGAGAGCCAAAAAAACTGGGGATAAGCAGCAAAGCTTTGACCAAAGTTGGCCAAGATCCCAGATGGTGTGGGAGGCCAGATGAGTTAGGCATTCAACATTTTTTGATCAGCATGTAAAAGTCAGTTGATGAGTAATTTTTCTAACATCTATGAAGAACAGATTTCTCTAATGCTCATGGCACAATCCTTATCCTTCTGTGTGGGTTGTGTCATGGGGGGGGTAAGGGTGGAGGGAGTAGTAAAGAGGGGCTGGGTGTGGTATTTCCTTTCACTAGGGCAGGGCTCACAGACCTAAAAGAGAAGAAGCAAGCTGAACAACGCCTCCAGGCACACTGAAGGCAACAGCAGGAACCAAGGCTCAAGGAGTGGGCTCATCCAAAGGTAGACAGAGAATGGCAATGAGGAATTCAAGACAAAAATAGCCATTTTCTGAAGAGTCTGTATATTAGGCTCTTTCCATTGCAAATAACTAGATTAAAACAGACAACAACAACAAAAGGAATTATTTGTTCACATAACTGAGAAGTTCTGAAAGGCTTCAGGCACACCTGAATCTTGTGCTCTCACCACTCACGCAGGCCTCATTAGCCTTTTCTACTTCAAACAGCTTCCTCCATGTAGCCAGGAAAGATGGGCACCAGGAGCTTCATGTTACATGACCCTAGCAGCAAAATATCCCAGAGGAAAAGAATGCCTCCTTTCCTAAACTGGAGCAGGACAGGATCATGATTGAATGAGCCTGGGTCCTGTGCTAACCTCAGAACCAATCACTTGGTCACATGGAAGCACTTCTCAAATTGGCCAGAGCTGAATCACATGACCACCCCTGGGGTTAGTGTATACCCCACCCAAACCCCATGAACTGGGGACGGAAAAGTTCCCCAAAGGAAGGAAGTCTGGGCAAACAAATAATAAGTCCACTCCAGTGTGATCACTTGTCAGTCAGGTTCCAGATATCAAAAGAGAAGCCGGGTCCTGCTATTTAAAGTACAGAAGGGCTTTGAAGTCAGACAGAACTGGTTTTAAATTTCAAACTTTGACACTAACTAGCTGTGTGACCTCAGATAAATTATTTAATTTCTCAGTGCCTCAGTTTCCTCCTTGTAAAATGGCAATAATAGTACGTCTCCTAGAGATGTCTGGAAAGATTAAATGAAATAATGCACATAAATTGCTAAGCACAATGCCTGACACAAAGTGATCAATAAATGGTAGCTATAATTAGTAATCACAACGATAATGACTATTTTGCTTTAGAACAAGGGTACCACATGAAGGGTGAGCTGTGACTCGGTGAAAGAGAGCCATGTCAGCACTTAGATAGATCAGCCCTGGGTCAAGTTCATTAAGGGCAACTGAGTACACAATACAGGGGCCTGAGTGAACACCAAGATAACAATTTAAATCAATCAATGTGCTAAACATCTATTGTGTGCCAGGATACAATTATGAATAAGACATATGGCTCCAAGGTAAACTACCATGAAGAGTGACTATGGCTTTATGACATTACATGAGGGGGAGGAGAGGCTGACTGAAGTTGTTTCATTACTTTCAACCGCAGGCGGTAGGAATACAGACAGTGCAAAATGAATGGTCTCCCTATATCACTGCCCTTAGCTTGCCATGGTAGAAGAAGGTGCACCCTACCTACATATCTCCTCAGCATTTATCTTTCTAGACCGAAGCATTGGCTGATAAATATGCTTGCTTTTCTTTAAATCCATTATATCTTTTAGGTACACTGATGAAACTATCTTAGATGCTGAAGCATCACGAAAATGGGTAAGATAGCATTTCTGAGTTATTTGTAATGATGGCTAAGATTCAGTTAGCTTTTTTTGTTCCAAATCATACATTTAGTGAGCATCTTTTATTAAGCGCTTATAATAATATCTGAATCTTTTTCTTGAGTAGAACACTGGAATGTCCATCTGAATATACAGATGGATTCTTCTTACCTAAATGCCTTCTTTACCACTTCCCCACCATTTTGTGCAGACTTGAGACTAGCAGTTTGGCTCTTTGGTGTCCCAACACGTTCGTGTTGACTGTGAACTTAGAATTTACACTGTGTACTCTCTCTGTCATATTATTTTTTTAAATAATAATTAGGCTAGTTTACTCACATTTATATCCTGAGAAATGTACATCTATGCTTAACCTTTGTTACATCTTTGTCCTATCTTCCTATGACTGATTTGTAAAAACACTTTCCCAACCTTCCAACTCAATTTATTTAACAGCCTTTATGTAGACTCTTCTCAAAATCACTTTGAAAATCACAGTTTATTCCTAGCTTCCATGATTATGTAATGTGCTTTAAAAACTCATTAGTGAATTTGTCAATCACGATTCCCCCTCTCAAAAGTTCACATTTGCTTAAAAACTATTAAATCCACTTTCCCATCACATACGTACTCAAGAATATATTTTCAATTCTACTTGTTACATAAAGTCCAGAAAAAATCCATAGACACTACAGTACATGTACCCTCTGATTCTCAGCAAGCCATTATCTTCTATAAGATTCCTTTTCCTCATCTACAAAATGGGCGTAATGCAGATGTCCTTTGCCAAACAGAGCAAGCCATCTCATTATTCATGTTATTCATGAATGTGTATAAAACACCCTTAAAAAAGCTCAGTCTTTTATAAGCATTAGGCCATGAATCTTTCTGAAGTGGACTGTTAATTATGTGTCATTATGCTTTAATAGATGGAAAACCTGAGGCATAGGAACATAACACAAGTTAATAAATGACAGAAATCTAGCCCAGGCTCCAAACATTAGACAGAAAGATGTCAGGGGGAAAATCTGAATAGGAATTCACTCTGCTCTAATTCTTTATCAAAAAACAACATTAATGCAAAATTCCCTAATGTTGCTGGTTGCCCTGCCCCTCCCACTTCCTCATGCAGTCCAGGAATGGGGAAATGGGTGGGAGGATTGGAGTTCCCTACAGAACTAGAATGCCCTCACCCCAGCTTACAGGAAGGTTCATGAACCTTAGACCAGGTACAGAGGTCAAATGTAGATTCATAGACAACATAACAACCTTTCCACCTTTTGTTACTGATTCCTGGATATTTTTCCTACCAGACATCTAAATGAAATGAGGCTATAGACATGATCAACAAGAACACAGCCTCTGCAAATGGACCTGTCAGGTTATTCTGGCTTTACTATCTGACCGACAACTGAGTACAAAGCATGGCCTCCATAGCTCCAGCTAAACCTTCTATCTCCACACGAAGGAGATAGTGTTGACCCAAAAAGTCAAAAAAGAAGATAATGGAAATTTTATATAACTTTATATAGCTAGTGAGCTTTTTTCAAATTGTAATTTTGTGTCCTTCTGACAATAATCAACAGAAGCTAGAAATCCTTAATCCCAGAGTATTTTGAGAAATATATCCCAAGGAAATAATCGCCAAAAAGGGTAAAACAACACTATTTACTAAAAAAAGGGGAGCAAGAAACAACCCCAAATGTCCAACAATTAAAGAGTGGTTCAAAATACCATTGTATATTAACATGACAGACTATCATCTAGCTATTAAAAATGATAATTATTCCTACGAGAAAATGCCTATATGAAATGTTACCCAAAGAACATTATGCCTAAACTAATTATAACCTCATAGATAATGACATATATATAAATATTATAGAATGTGGAGCTACATAAACAGTTGTACACATACTCCTTATGTTAATTATTTTCTAGAAAGTTGATAAAGATTTTTGAAAAGTCAAATGATGAAGAGATGGCTAAGAGAGGGTTCACCAAGATTCTCTCTGGAATGGTTTTGGGGTCATTTTTGATTTCTTCTTTGCAAGCTTCCATATTGTTTACATTTTTTAACGATAACTACATAAAACTCTATAAAAATGATAACTTTTTTTAATGATGGCAGGGCGAGACCAAAGATCAAACTGAGAATTGCATAATCTCAGTGGTATCTAGAGATCTATCCTTGGTCTGGGGAAGGTAGGAGGATGTGTCACCAGCTCTGAGCCCAGAAACCTCTTTCAGCTACAACTCTAGAACCTATGAACAAGAATACTTTAATCCTTCTAGAACTAGTTTAAATATGTGACCATTTATCCAGTTGACAATCCTTAAAAATGTTTTAAAAGCATTCATACCTAAATTTACATATCTAATAGCATTTATAACTCAGTTAAATTGTATTTCTGTTTCTCTGCATGGTTAAAGGATCAAGCATTTTTATCTCTCAAAGCAATGGAACAAAAAAGAAAGGCAAATACCTTCTATGAAACAAAACACCACCAATGGTAAAAACTAACTTTACTGCATGTTTAAATTATATTTGCAGAAAAACAAACCTTGAAATCACACCTTTTTAGGTGGGAAAAAAGCCACACTTTCAGGACAATCATGTGAAGGTCCCACAAGCTGTAGTTGAAACATAAGATTGAAGGATATATGGGGTCTTGAGAGTTTCTGAGGAAATAGTAACAGAGAGACTTTGCTGGAACTCTATTCAGGATAAAGAGAAGAAGTTAAAATTTTTTCCTGTTAAATCAAGGTAGATCTTCACAAAATTTAAAGAAAAGGGAGTAGGATATTTGACAGAAAGTTCTACATTACAAGTAGGTAGGTAGGTAGGTAGGTAGATAGATAGATATCTGAAATCCAAAGAGATATTCCTCCTTTAGAAACATAAAACTCACCAGACTAAACAACCTAATTAGTACATACTTACCCTCCTCCTTCAAAAGCCACTCTTCTTAGCCATGAAAACCAAGACAATCACAACACTATGCTCAGAAGAAATATATGGGTGGGAAACTATAATGATGATAATAACAACAACAACAACAACAACAAACAACAACAACAACAAATGTTGCCCTTTCAAGAATGTTTTCAGTGAAGAATATTTCTAAATAACATGAGAAACATTATACTTGGGAAAACTTAAATTGAATGCTCTATGCTTCCAGTCTACAGAGCCAAAGTGAAGTGAAAGTCTAATCAAGAATTTAAAGTATTTAGGCTACTGGATACAACTTGGATAATTGTGACCGAATATCTTTTTCTTCTTAACTGCAAAGTGTCCACAATTATCTGGAAAATTAATTCAGTATATTGATCATTTATTAAGCACTGTGTTCTTCCCTAGGAGAGTTTATAATCTAGCTGAGAAGACAAAAAGAACTTATGTGAAGCATTTTGCACATTAGAGAAAAACTATACTGCATAGAAAGAGGTTGCAATGGCTTGAGTTTTTATTTAGCAAAAGGAAGGATGACTGTGCAAGCACAGAGGGAAGAAGGAACACTGTAGGTATTCACATTGGCCAAGCTTTCATTCATAATGGTACCTAGTGGGTTCCAACTGAGTGTTTTCTAACCATCTTATCCTTCACTATCATCCACCAGAGAGCACGTCACTACTATACCTGCCGCACTGTAACAACAGCCAGCATTGGTGTTTTCTGTACTCCCAATGCAGAGCCACTATCACGGGAGTAGAGAGCTTTGCCTTTTCTGCAAAGATAGGTGGTTTGGGAACAATGCTCTTCGCACTTCAGTGGAAGCTGACTTGTCGTCATTCCTCTGTGCGTACATATGCCATGTTGATGTTGTCAAGCTACTGGGAGAATGCTGGAAAGTCACAGTGCATTGAGGAATGACTCAACTGGTAAAACAGGGTTGGGAAAGCTGTGAGGATCCACAAGGGGCAGGGTAGGTCAATCATCTCTGCTCAGCCCAGCCAGAAACAGGAACTTGGTGCACATTCCAAGAAGAGCAATAGCTTCGAAATGGGAAGAGGGCATGCTGCTGGTGGTAAGGCAGTTGTGTGATAAGCTACCCTCTAGACAGAAATAATAACTTCTATTAGGGCCTCATGGCCACCAATGACACCAAGCCCACCTTCTAGATTAAAATATTAGACTTACAGAGGCTGAGCTTCACTGAAAGGTAAGACTGTCAGAGTCCAAGGTGACAGAATGAGTCCTCCTAGACAAAGTGAATTTGAGACATAGGAAGAAGGGCTCTATGACCAGTAAGCTATACTCAAGCTAGGGAGAGAAAGAGAATTTTCTATGACAATTGTGATCAATTGGTAGTGGATGCTCAGAGTGATATAAGAAGGAATCTGAGATCCAAACTGGGCTTGATGAGAGAATATGCCCCGACCGGTCAGAAAATATTTATTATTGGTAAAGGCAGGGAAAATGGCAGCACAGTGCCATGGCTGAACCACGCTGGTCTTTCAGCAGAGGATGGTTAATAAATCTATATTCCGGACACCAATGGCAGATTGAGCAAACCTACTTTCTCTCCCTCGTGAAAGCCCAATAAAATAACAATGAAGGGATATTTTTTCTTTACTGTAAAAACCTATAGAGATGGGGAGAATGAGAGAAGAGACAAAAGTTAAAACATTTTGGTGGAGTGAAGGGAAGCCAAGAAACAACGTGATTTATACCAAGAATCTCCAAAATGCTAACTATTTAAAGGCAACTGGACCCTCTATGGGGTGAGGGGTGGGCTAAAATAAAGAAGATTGAAAGCCTCTTTAAAAAGCAGTTGGATCTCACAGATCCCTTCAGCTCCTCTGAGCAGTTAAAGTGACTGTCCCCTCCCTACTCCAGCAAAAACAACTGAAATTTCTTCCCCACCTCCTTCCCCAGAGAGGGTAAAAAAAAGAAAGGGCCTCTGGATTGGCGTACATGAGGCGCAGCTCAAGTGTTTTACTGAAATATATGAATATGCAGATGCTGAGACTTCCAGCCTTCTCTTCCACCTATTTCTTCGATCACTGGCAGCCAGGCTCTCCCTGCACTGTCCATGAAAAAGATTGGAAGAGCCTTTTCTGAGGACTCTTATCAGCCCAAGACAGAAGGACTTCAGCGGTTCCCCAAATAACAGACCCTGCCAGATCACTCTACAGTGAAGTTCCCAGTCTACAAGCCCATGCACATCTTCAACTTTTTTATCTCCCACTAAATGTGATCAGACAACCAAGGGTATTAGAAACACAAGGAAAGTCTCTGACATGAAGGAGAGAACTAAACAAATAACAGACGAAAGGAACTTGGGGAAACTGAGTCTGTACAGGAAGGAAAAACGCTTTCAAAAAAAATAAACTCCTCAGAGAGATAACAGAAGACACTGAAACCATAAAACAAAAGCAAGAAAGAACTAGATACACCACACACATAAATATATATGTAAATATCAGAGAACAAAAAGAGCTTTTAATTTAAAATATTAAAAATATGATTATAGTCATAAAAAACTCAGTCAAGGAGTAGATAAAATTGAGAAACTCTCCCCAAAAGTAGAACCAAGAAATAGAGATAGATATTATGAAAGAAAAGGTAAGAAAAGTAGGAGCCCAGTCTAAAATATCTTATATCTAAACTGTAAGTGCTTCCAAAAGAGACATCACAGATAATAGAGAAGAGGAACTTACTAATAAGATAGGTCAAGAAAACCTCCCAAACTAAAGTATGTCAGTTTCCAGATTCAAAGAGCCCAGCACAAGGGATGAAAGCAGACCCATACCAAGGCCTAGTATCATGAAATTTCAGGATTATGAAGGCCAAGAGAAAATTCTATAAACTCCAGAAAGAACTCAGTAGGTTTGTAACCTGTACACAGGTTATAAGCAAAAATTGAGGAATCAGAACAGTTCTGAATTTTTCAATGGCAACACCACAAGCTGGAAGTCAATGGAAAAATGCCTCCAAAATTTCCATACTATAATTCTATGCTCAGCCAAACTATCAATTATAAGTGGAAAATAGATATTTTCAGGTATTCGTTGTCTCAAAAAAACAGATACCCCATGTATCTTTGTCAAGAAGCTCGTTGAGGTTGTACTCTACCAAAACAAGGGCGTCTACCAAGACAGGGGAAGACATGTGCTACAGGTAACAGGAGACCCAAAACAGAAGAGAAATGATGAGGATCCCCAGGATGATGACAAAGGGAGGTCCTTGGGGTGATAACTATGCCCCAGGACTAGAGGGCAACCAGTCTAGCTTAGAGTCAGCCAGGAGCCTTGGGGAAGGCTTCTTCCAGAAAATGAAGTTGACAGAATACCTGATGCATCTGAGGAGAGATTTAGAAAACTGGCCAAGAGTTTTGGGTTGAATTAATGATGAATACGTTAAAAAAAAAAACTAAGCATATGAACAAACAAAGCAATTATTAACTCCAAGGAAAACAAAAAGTCGTGCTTGGCTTAGCTATGAATATTGAATTACTATTTAACTATTGTGAGAATGGGAGAATAAGGAAGCTGTGGTTGTGTTGAGGGTTAGAGGTAAAAAGAAAGCCAAGTCACTGTCTTCCACATCATCTTCCAGTCATCTCCATGATTTGTGTTATGGGAAGTCAACAAATAGATAATGCTCCAAACTGAAAATCTCAAGTACCAACTACACATAATAAATACCAAAATAACCAGCTCAAAGAATTAAAAGTGGTTGTTTCTGAAGAGAGAGAAATTTAACTAGGATAAAAGTTTAAAACTAAAAAACAGAACAAAACAAAAGACACATTGGTTTCTATGCCCACACATTTTACATTTATTTGTTTTTTCTTTGTTTCCCTAATAACTATTTGTTTGGGAAAATTCCATCCTTGTTTCCTCTAAACCAAAGAAAATGTAATTTTCCACATCTAGACCACAGTAGCTGAGCTCTGAGTTCTGAGCAATCAAACATGGTGGTAAAGTTAAAGTTACAATCTAGTCAATGTAAGGACTTGTTGAACTAGGGCAGAAACAAAAAGGCAAGCTCAGGTTGAGGCAAGTTTGGAGATGAAGGCAACGACTAAGCCCCTCTCCTCTGGGGTTCTTTCCAACAAAGCTGTTCTCATGGCATAATCACATGGTGCAGGGTAATTTTACAGTTGCCAATAACCATGGACCAATTTCATTCCTTTCTCACAGACTTGAATGCCCAACTGTGACCCTAATCCAACCAAGGCAGCTGGCCCCCAGAGCAGTTGATTTGGGTTCAACTTGAGTTACTCACTTTGCCTGTGCAGACTGGATAAGAGGAGGGCAGAGTAAGGTACCTGAAACAAGTGACATTATCATCAACAGACATTTACTGAACACCTACTGGGAACCCAGCTCCAGGCTGAGAGGGTGAACATGCCTGTTCAACTGTGTGAACCAAGTCCCCCTGCCCTGAACAATGAGTTGACTCTCGGTAGGGGTGAGAATCCTGGGAGAAGTGGAGTGGGGTGAAAGCCAAGAAACTGGAAGAGCTGGGGCGGGGAGGGGAGGCACCAACTGGGTCAACCTGGAGGAACCTGTAGGCAGAGGTGTGCTTGGAGGCCCAGGCCCAGACTCCCAGCACTCTGGATGTCCACAGGAAGGCAGGGAGACCATCAATTCTTCCCCAAGCGTAAAAGTGACCAGATACTGCCCACAAGCCCTCACTGTCACAGGCCAACTTCAGGGAGCTAAAGTCACCACTGTTCTCTAAGTTTTACCACGATATGATAAAGCATAACCCCTGCCCTTGAGTAGAACTAGCTGCTGAGAAAACAATGACTATCTTGATCTTGATACAGAATATACATTAGTATTCTATACTCTTTCCTATTTGACAAGACGTGAAAATTTTAGTTCAAGGACCTATCTGGGGCAAAGGTATTGCCAACTAGAGCACAGCACTGATTTGCATGTGTTTACAACACTTGCCTTATACAATTCCACAAATCAAAATGTACATATCCTTGTAAGAGTCAAGATTATTACCATACTACAGTAAGCATCATGAGTTGGCAAGAGTAGTTAATATTGGTCAGATTAACTGGAGCATAAGGAATGTATGGGTCTTTCCTAGACACTGAAAATTTAACTAAACTAAAAAATACCTTCAAATACATAATGAGAAAATTACACACTTTTCTCCATATAAATCATAACATTCCATACATGTGATTCTTGCCGACCAAGGAGGCTACTAGTGTCACAAATTAACCTGTTAAATCATAAACTTATTTGGTTTGTAGGGATCGTTTTTTCTTCCCCAGATCTTTAAGGGAAAATCATCTGGAAGAGAGTAAATTCTCAGAATTTCCTAAGAGGAAAAATGGGCACTCACTGAAAAAAATACAGGGTATATGCTCAAACCGTAGCTATTTTGTAACCTTCAAACCCGCTTAGCCACCAGCCATCCTGTTGTTCCAAGTTAACATTGAGATCAACTCTTCTAATCGAACATGCCAGTTTCCAACCAAATGCAGTAGATAAAACTATTTCTAAACTTGAATTTAAGATCCGAGAAAAAGAGCACACTCCTGGGTCAAAGCCCTAGTTGTTCTGATACATGAATTCACCGAACCAGTTTCCAAGATTCAAATACAGTTTCCCAATTTTTTTTTTTTTAAGTGAAGTTGGTGGGGTGAGGCACTCATGCACGTGCAACTGTGGAATGTCTGCGTGGATTCTGCCAACTTTCAATCAAACCAGTGCTGCTGCCCAAGTAGAGAGGAGGAATCTACCTACCTTGCCGCGCAGCTGGAAAGTGAACCCAATGCTGAACTCGCCGAGGAGCAGCCTCAGCCGCGAGACCCAAGGGGAAAAGTGGCGGGTGCGCCTCTGAGAGGCCAGCGCCGGAGCCCGGGAGGCAGAGAAGCGGCCGCCTGAACCGCGCGGCCACGCCGGGACGCGCACCTGTCCCTAATTCCCGGACCCGAGGAGGGGACGAAGCGCGCCGCGCTCATTGCGACGCAGAGGGGAGAAAAATCCTTCCTCGTTCCACGAGGCTCAGTCTCTGGTCAGTCTCTGAGCAGATGGAAGCCACCTCTCACTGCGCGCATTCCTGTCCCGACCCTTCCGCACCTGAAGTCCCGCAGTCCCCGGGGTGCCCCTGTCGGCCCACGGCCCCCTTACCTGGCTGGAGCGCGCCGGCTGCGCGGAGCCGGAGAGAATGCGAAGGCTGCTCCGCGCCACCGAGTCCAGAACTCAGCGCCGGCCAGCCCCGCCCGCGATCTTCCCGCCCGCCCTGTCCGCCTATCGCTCCGCCCCGTCTCCGGATCACTCCACCCCGCTCACGAAGGCTGGAGGCGACCGGTTCCCAGTACCCTGTCACGATTTTGAGACAAGAGGCCTGAGTGGGTCAGAGGCGCGTCCCGGCTCCCACAGCCGAGCCCGGAGTCCCGGGGAAGCGCAAGAGCGTCCCTCGTGCTCCCGAAGGCCACTCTGGACCTCCTAGGCCCTGGCTAACTACGCCGGGAGAACCGCCCCGCGAGGGCTCGGACTTGCCTGGCTTGGGAGAACTCTGAGCAGTGCCACCTGCGGGTGACAGGGGACCCTGTCGGAATTGGGGACCGCACCTCCTCTTCCGCCAAGTGGTGGGGGCCAGGTGATTGACACAGTGCAGTGGAGTGAAGCAACGAATTTTTCCGAAGAAGTCTTTTCACTGTCCTACCTAATGCAGCTGAGCACATACATCTGAGCACACTTCATTCGAACTCACTGAAGGGTATAAATCAGTACTTATATAAGACAATCTGCCAAGCACTGTATAGGTACTTTGTATGTATTACCATTCTATAAAGTGTATGTTCACTGAATCCCTCCTTTTTTAAATGTGGTGAAAGTGAGGCATAGAGAAGTTGGATAACCTACCTAATGTCACCCAACTAGTAACTTGAAAAGCTGGGTTTCCAGTCCAGGTAGTCTTCCTCTGGAGTCTGTGCCATAAACCACAAAATTTGAGTGTCCACCATGTCCCATGAACTGTTACATGCTAAGGGAACACAAGACAGGGCTCTACCCTCAAGGAGTTTTATTCTGGTATGAAGAGAAAGACAGTAAGTAATCAATAAGCAAATAAAAATGGAACCATTACATATGTGAGATGTGTCTTGACTAAAATAAAGCTGGTTGATGGAATTGAGAGTGATGAGGAAGGAGGCTACTTTAGATCTGGTGATGTGGAGGCTTCGCTGAGGAGGTTGACAGTGGAGCTGAGAGCTGAATGATAAAACTGACAATCAACCTGAAGATGAAGGTAATGGCAAGTGCATTAATAATTATCATACCTCATGCTCATTTGGGACTTAATAACATGCCTTCCTATATTCTCTCCTTTAATTATACAATAACCCTGAAAAGAAGTCTACCGAAATTCCATTTTACAGAAAAAAAGAAATTTAAGTGTCACAGAGGTTTAACAACTTGCTTAAAGTCATACAGTTAATTAGAAAAAGCAGGGGGATAGGAAGAGGGCGCAGAACCAAGGCCTTCTGACTCCAAATCCTCTTTCATCAGGATGAAAGGATGTCCTCAGGATGAATCTAATAAAATTTCTCTTTTGTGATCTACTGTCTCCTCCCAGCCCCAGGCTCTCCTGCCTCTTAGCCCATTCAGATACTCAAGTTGGCTTGTTAACATAATTCATCCCAGGGTAGGTGTTCTCTGAGGAAACAGAGGTCAGGAACCTTCTGAAATTGTATGCAAAAAAGTGGGTGGGGGCGGTTTATAGTTATGTAATTATGGTAATAACGTTGGTTTTCTCCCAAGAAAAATAGTCTTATACACAGATATATAAGTGAGAGGACTTAGAACTTTCATCAAATTGAATGATTCCCCAAAAGAACTGTCCTAGGGGTTAACTGATATTGTAGTGACTAGATGAACTGATCTCTAACTCACTTTGCCTACTGTAGCTAGGTGACTCTAGTGGCTAATATTTCTGACTTAATGGAAATGAGTTTATGAAATTTGATTGAAAGGGAAACAAATACTTAATAAAGTTTAAAAGTAAAAGAGAGGAGAATGTCTATGTCCCTCTTAGTTCTCAAGAAAACCAGAGAGTACTGATCCATAAACAAAACATCTAGATCAACATAATTCTTTATCAGTGTTAACTGGGGTAGTTTCCATAACATTATACTGTTTCCTTAAGAAAGCATTTATTACATTATTAATCAAACAGTTTAAGTAGGTGGTAGCCACAGGTATATCATCCCCAAAGCATGTAGAAAAGAGTCCTGGCAACTGTTCTCAGTAGGATATTATCGAAAAGAGAGA